>JABASP010004359.1:0-10367 GCA_019776565.1 Sminthurinus signatus
AAATAGAAAGAGTCAAAGAAGTTTGAAAGAAACATGGGACATTCTGTACGCTGTCTTGTGTATTGTGTGGATGCAGTGATATCTATCTATTTATTCTGAATTCTGAATACTGAATACTGAATAAAATCAAAAATCAAGGTACGTTGAAAGCGTGTAGATGTAGAATGTAGAAAGTGAGGACAGACAAATACAAAACGAAATACATATCACATATCAGCGATCAGCGTTTGTGTGTGACATGATACATGATGTATGAAATATGGTTTATGGTGTATGAGAATGGAAATTAAGGGACAATTTTAATGGGTGTTCAATTAACTCTCAACCTCAGCCTGCACTATATGTTTCACATGTCAGAGTTGATGGTTGATAGTTGAGATTTGACACAATTACAAAATGACGATTACTATTATGATCCCTCTCCTCACCTTTTAATCAAAAATCAAAACCAACACTTTTCTTTTCCCCTTTCTTCTCTTGTCAATATCATGTCAGGACAGAACCTTTCAGTAATCTTCAATTAAATCTCATGATTTTTTTTTGGATATCTATATCCTCTGAAAAAAATCTGAAAGGGATCATGACTCAATCAATGAATCAAAGAATGAATGAGTGAGTGAATGAATGGTTGGGAAAATGAATCTACATCCAAATTCTCATAGCATTAACAATTAACAATTAATGGAGACAAACCCCAGCAATTAAATATAAGTGTTATTAGGTATTACAGAATTTTCATCTCTTCTCAGCTTCTGTTTCTAAATATTTTCTACTTTCTACACATTCTACCAAATTTATTATTCATAGCTCATAGTTGATAGTAAGCATTTAATTACCCCGTTTATGTTTGGAGGAGGAGGAGGATGAACAATCTCCTGTCAAAAATGTAATGTAGACATTAGACATCTACTTAAGTTGAAACTTGTATACTTTTTTGCATCGAGTATGCACCGTGTACCGTGTATAATATTTTTTGATAAATTGTTCAGTTTTTTAACAATACAGCCTAAACTCAAATTCTAAACCTGGTGTGTTTCATATTCTCTGATCTCTACTCATTCTCAATTCCCATTCCTCATTGACAATATGTGGAAGGAGTGAGTTGTCATTTTTGGGATCGTAAATAATCCTGAGCCAGAAATGCGAGTGGCGAATGCGTGAGCAGTGAGCAAGGAGCATGTGTGCGTTGCAAATTGAGTAACGATGAAGAAAATAAATAGAATATTATGTGTACAATGTACATGTGTAGATGAAGAATGAAGAATACACGTAATATTTTTTCAACAATTTGACATTTAAGAAAAAAGCAGCGTGTATAATGTGTAATGTATAATATAAACTAGGGAGTGTATAGTGTATAGTGAGAGAGTTACTCTCCACTCTCCACCATTATATGTATCTTAAAAGTTTTTATTGCAAGTATTAGAAGAAGAGGAAAAAGGTGTAAGAGGGGAAATAATTTCTTGGCACACTTTTATACCCCGTCCTTACATTCTTTTTTCTCCATTTCTGTGCATGTGTCACATTTCACATTCAACAGTAGATATTTTATACTTTTTATGTACATGTGTAATGTACACGTATCACTATATCAGTATCTGTACATCCGTTTCTGTCTGTTGTCTGTACAATGCACTAGCACATGTAACATGTAACATGCGGATACCACAGTTTCCAGTTTTCATTCACCAGGAAGGAAGAAAAAAAAATGCATGTGTGCATACTATAAACTACAAACTATGCATTATACAATATGCAGACAGTAGTGTAGATTTTATAATTTCGCTTCTGTTTCTGGTTCATATTCCCGCTATCGGTGGCTTTGGCTTTCCTACCCGGAAATAATAACAGAATAATTATATCACTAGAAGTATGTACGGTATTCTGTGTACCCTTGTGGCTTGAGAGAATACAGAGTGCAGACTTTTAGCAGGGTAAATTGAATTTTGGATGGTGTTTTTCATGGTGTTTTGTGGAGACCAAATGAATAAAAGAACAATTCCACGCTGTGCATATCCCATCTTACTTACTTATTACTTATGTATGCGTGTGTGCATACACTTGGATTTGAATGTTAATCCTCATCAACTGGATTCTCTCCACTTTTCAACCAGCTCTGTCTTTTTCTTCCCATGTCATGTAACAACTATCATGTGTAGTTTCTGTCTCTGAATTTTAATGCAACTGAGATTGAGCCTTGAGTTTTGAGTGTCAGTAGTTAGTAGCTCTGTTGATGTTCGTAATGCATGTGTATAAATAGATATCTTGAAACTTGACGTGTACATATTATGTCGTTTCGGAAGCTTCGTTTTAGTTTTCAAAAATAGAAATAATGATTTGATTTGGATTAATTTTCACAGTTCCCATCAAAAAATCAAAAGGAGGGAATGAAAATGAATGACTGATAAACTAATGTGCGTCCTATCTTTTATCTAGGAAACTACAAAACAAACTACACCTTTGAGTATTCACTATGTATTTCAATGTGTTAAATGTTAAATGTCAAATCGACACAAGCAAAGGGATAGATAGACATGTATTTAAATGTAATTTGTCGCGATTATTGAGAATTGAGCATTACACGATAAAAACTAAAAGGACTTTAAAATCCACCATAAAATTCCGATGTTCTGATATTAATTAGTAATTAGTAATCAAACCGTGCATATAATATAGTTTAATAGAAATGTTAAATTTACTGCTGGTTCTGCTGTGCATATGTATTTTTGACACAGGAGAGAGAAAGTGAAAAAAAAATCCTGTTTTGGTTTTATACTTCCATTAGAGAAAAGATGTGGGACTGTTGATTCTGGTACGATATGGAATTGGAACTGTGACGTGTGGTGTCTTCCCGCACCAAAATTTGGGCGAAATTTCGCCCGAGTTCAGGCGGTTACCTAGGATATCATGCCGAACTCGGCCGAAATTTCGCACACGTTTTCATGCGGGTTTAGTCTTTATTCATGTGGTAGATTTCCGATTCTGACGAAAATGTTAAATGTTCAACGTTCATGTCGATTAGCCTTAGCTTTAAAGTCAGATCCAAAGACTCATTCATCATTAA
This sequence comes from Sminthurinus signatus, assembly GCA_019776565.1. Taxonomy (NCBI): domain Eukaryota; kingdom Metazoa; phylum Arthropoda; class Collembola; order Symphypleona; family Katiannidae; genus Sminthurinus; species Sminthurinus signatus. The sequence goes on from JABASP010004359.1 coordinate 3,065, forward strand.
TATTCGTTTGCAAACACTAAACACTCAATACATCACAAGTAATAGGGAAAGGGGGAAATAAAGGGAACTTAGAAAAACAAAGCAGTGTAGGCATTATCATTTTCATTATCCATATAGAAAAACTGCCATATAAAGAATACACAATATGTATGTTATGCATATAAATAGACAATATTTTATTCACCGTGTACAATGTACAACTACACTATACCCTGTGCTTTGAATACAAAACGTCCGGTGACTACCACAAAAAAATGGAAAGGTACGAAAGATGGAAAAAGAAAAGGGACTGTACAATGTACAATGTACAGCCTTTCAATTTTCAATCATCCACACGAGACTAGGATAAAGGAACATACGTACCTAAATGCAAGCCGTATAATATTACAGCATAGGAAAGCATGATTTATACTAGTACAAATACCCCCATTTTATTATACGATATAACAGGCTTACAGGTACTGCTTCCATCTCTCTCTCTCCCTCTCCCCATCCCACCTTCACGATTTACTGGAGCTGTGTATATTTGTGTACTTGAGCTCAGTTTTTCATCATCTTGAATGTGTTCACATCTCGTGTTAAAGTTACACAAGCTGACCGCTGTCTCTAAAAATCAAAACCAAGAAAAAGAGTCTCCGTTCTCTAGAAACTTTTGAAAGTCTCAGGTATAAAGTGTAGCACTTAACACCAATTCCATATATTTATAACATACTTTCTCTAGCAAATATCAAGTGAATTTCTTTAATCCAGATTATTGTACGAATCTTGTGTGTGTGTGTGTGTGTCTCCTTTTTATAACAATTTGCCTATCTAATATTTTTAGTGTCCGACTGCCAGAGTTAAAACTTGTTCGCCCGTTCGGCCGAAAAATCATGGAGGATAAGATTATGGAAGTTCGGATCCTGAGGGGTTATCTCCAACAAATTCAAAATTTGTCCAACATGGTTAAAACCCGTATTTTTCTACTAGAAGAGGAGGCAAGGCAGAAACGGGTTTCTTTGTCATCAAACAGACAGACAAATTTTGTCCTTCCGACACGAGCTGTGCGCAAAATCACTGATGAAAACAACGGAGGTGTCAAGAAGCCCAAGAAGATTTAAGTGCATTACATTATTCTGATACTGTCAAGGTATTCTACATTAGTTTATATTCTTTATTCTGCATTTTTTTTGGTTTGAGCCCAGTGTTTGATGGTGTGTATTGTACCGATATGATATCATATGATATGATACAAGATATAATAGCTACTTGAATCCATTTCAAAAATATATAAATACACAATATACAAGTGATGATTCCCCGGTATAATCCGTTACTATGATTTCAAATTTACAAACGCACAATTGTACACAGAACACAGAACACACACATACACACATAAGAATAGGTCTATGAAATTGTTGTAGGTTGAAAACTAGATTTTTTTGAAAAAGTGCCCGTTCTCACAAAAGTCAAAACTAACCAAAATTCTAAAAAAGTTTATTTGTTTTCCTGTTGATACATACAACAACTAAGTACTACATTATACATTTAAAAAATGTCAAAAAGTTTGAACTTTGCCCAACAAAAGTTTCATGTTTCATGGAGCTATTCAAGCATTATAATTTATAATATCAGTGTCTATTATCCATCTATTATGAATGATAATATTATACGATGTCTTTGTGTATTTACTATTTACAGATATATGTAATAATAATAATAATAATAATAGTAGGAGTATTGAGACCTCTATGTACTATGTACTAAAAATAAATAGGTGTAGATTTTATGGTTCAACTTTTTAATCTAGCAGTGAGCCACGTTGAAAGTTTAAAATAAATTAAGTAAGCAGTAACCAGGGTTGATTTTATTTAATAAATTATAGTGAATTTATTCCTAATTACAATAAAAATTCTATGTAATACAGAATATCTGCTGTAAAAAATACTTCATTTTAGGTACTGTGTATTTAGTAATAATAGATATACATAAAAAGTAAATTTACTTACACTATATAGTACTGACTTTGGTACATTTTTGAACTTTAATTTCTTCCCTACATTGTTTTTGTTCACTTATAATTTACGGATAATTATAGATTTAACGAAAAGATATCTTGTTAAATTGTTGAATTTTATTTGAATGTGTAACTGACTATTTAACTATGGTTATAAAAATGGACCACATTGTCCGAAACAATAAATAAAACAATAATAAATAATAATAATAAAATAAATGATAAATTCAATGATTTCAACCAAAATATCCGAGTGATGAGTGTTGGCTGTTGAATGCTCAGTGAGTGTCTTTGTTTTTTTCTATAGTTCCAACTAGTTCTGTACAATGTACATTACATCTGTTTTATAGTATTATTATCATTATTATAGGACCTCTTTTATTGATATAGAGTATATAATAATATCAAAGATAGCTCATATATGTAACATAATGTACCATAAAAACTCATGACTAGGGACTAGGGAATATATTACCATACTGTCTATTACAGACCATGACATAACCTAAAATTTTTTTCAACTTGAGAAAAATCAAGTGCCTTCACATGCCGAAACAAAATAACCATTATATTTACATTTTATAATGTGATGATAATCATTATTATTTATTCAAGACTCAAGACGTTATATAGACTTTGATTATTCTCTTTACTCTCATTCTAAAATCTAAAATGTGACAAACAGAGTGATATGAATCTGAATTGACATTGACAGCTATCATACATCATACATTGTAGCATTGTATTTAATTCAATTATTTTATTTTATTTCTAAACATATTGTGTGTGAAAAAAATCAGCTTGTGGAAATGGTAACATGTTGTACATTGTACATGTACCTATCATAATAGTATAGCTGTGTTGCTTATTCCTATATAAATATCCCAGATCTCACCGTCTCATTTTGTCATATTTACAGTTGTATAGTCTAAAATTAAAATATTTTTGTAAGGCTTCATGGAATAATAATAATAATATACTATAAAAGCATTATAAAGTCACGAGATCTCATCATTTCTACACGCTGACTTTCTGCAGAACCTGCATTCAACTTAAAAATACAATCTAAATCATAATGTGTATCATGCATAGTATATAGTATAATGTACTATACGTTGTTTAGTACTATCATTTTTTATAATTGAAAATTGAAAGACGACGTAGAAGAAAAGGGGAGAAACTTTTATCTCACGTTTTTTCAGACACCCATCCTTCATCACAAACAATAATATACATCCTATACTACACATGACATAGTATGAGTGCATTGTACATACTAATTTATATTTATACGTAAACTATTATCATAATTCATTATATAGACTCATGGAAAGTATCAGTATTCCGCAATCTAAAAGCTTTGTAGATCCCCATCTCCTCTGGATTGCAATTTCTCTATTTGTCTATGATATAAGTAGGTACTTACTTTGGAAATTTTCTACACTGTCCTGATCTCCACTAACTCCAACTGAGACACACACAAACATATATCTGTATTCTGTAAGGAGTTGTAGCAGCAGTCAAGGGAAAAGAGAACAGAGAGGAAAAGTAGGTAAGTGAGGTCTTTATCACAATACATAAATCCCTCCTTTTATCACTCTCTCCTTCATGACACATTAAAAAATGACTCCTTTTTTTGTTGTTGTCCGTCCTTTCCTATTCTTTACTTTATTGTGCGCGTTATCGTTATTTATCAATGTACAAAACACCAGTTAACGTTTAAGCCTTCCCTTCAAGTTGGAATTGGACTTGGAAAATTAGATTGAGACTTGAGAGAAGAATGAGTAAAGCTTATAAATATAATATATTTAGATAATACATAATACACAAGACACAAGTCTTTGAAACATGTCATTGAAATTGGAGTTGCTCTCTGATTGTGTGTGTGTGTTAGTACTTTATGTGCAGATAGACAGTGGGTCTGTCTATTTTTGATTGGTCTGTCCTTGTTTAAAGCTCATGATGGCTGCGGCTGCATGATGCCAGCCGCAGCCATCTTATTGTCACATCTTGGTCATTGGAGAAGTTTGAAGTTTGTCTCGTTTAAATTTTGAATGGACGATAGACGATGGACGCAATTTTAATTTCAATTCTCTATTATTCAAATGATTTTGATACGCTTACACATCCAATAGTCAAGAGGACAAACAAAAAGAATCATTCATATAAAAGCTTCATACTCAAATGATCAATGCTCTTTCTTAGTAAATCCAAAAGCCAAGCTCCATTGCACTGTGCAGTGTGAAGTGTACACAATTCACAGAGCTTTATAATACATAATACATATATAAATATAGCAACGAAAATGCTATCTTTTAACTTTGAATGTTGCATGAATAGAAAATGCCACACAAGTTCATGGTTCATGAGCTAGATTCTAGATTCTAGATATTTATTTATTTACATACTTATGTTTGCGTAGGATGAAAGAGAAAAAGTAGAAGAAGAGAGAGACTTGTGCTGATATGTTATTCCTTGATTGACCCCTGTCACTCTGAACTTCACCATGATCATCATCATCATTGTAAACTGTATCTATTCATCTACCAGATGCCTTTTAATTTTTAATGTACCGCACATTCAAATTCAAAGGGAAGAGAGAGGGACTCGTCATTGAAATTGAGGCATAGTACAATACATGAATGCAAAATATAAGTTGCCTTTGTTGTAAGATCTGGATAAAAGAGAAGGGAAAGGGGGAAATTGTTCAAAGTACACGTTCTCCTTCTTTCCTCTGTCAACTGTGCAAGCATATGGTCAACTCCTATCACACGCAACACACTCAAGCAAATACGAATATGAATACGAATATTTTACGATATGGATGACCATTCAATTCTCTCAACTCTACACACACAAACACAGCATATGCATGAAGAACGAGGATTTGAGTCCACATGCGTGTGTAAGGTTGTTCGTTACCAATTCTATGCAAATTTTGCAATTCATGTACATATCGTTCTTTTTGTTATCAATATCATTGTCATTGTTATTTTGCTTTGTTGTTTGTTGTCTTTTTACCATATCAGAAACAATTTTTGCCGCTAATGCTCCAAGATTCCTTGTGAGATATGGTAAATGTTAAAGCTGATAATAACAATAATATACATATCCTTGGATATACAATACACAATACAGTAGAGTGGAGGCGAGGAAGAAAGGGAAGGAGGAGGAGGAGACGAGTAGGAAATTTCATTAGGCTGCAGGCGGACTAAAATTGAACCTGGGTGAGTTGGAGTAAACTGTAATTTAGATTCTAGAATAACCATGCAGGAGGATAAAAAGAGGAATGAATATGAGCGGAGGCCTATATGAGATGAGGGAATAGAATAGTATATAGACCAGAGATGTACAAAGTTTTATCATGATACTTGTACCTTGCACCAACATTTGTATATGGAGAAATTTGGAGAATATAGCATGAAATATACATATGAGAATTTGAAAAATCTATTTCGGTATCATTTACATAATATCTATACTTTGAGTCCTTGAGGTTACACACAACACTCTTTTTGGTACTGAAACCACTAGAAACTAGACATTAAACACGGAATTACTGGACAAACAAACTAAATTATAGGCCAACAAAATAACTATCAACTTTTTCAGCTTATTCAGTGTTAATGTTCCCCTTTTGTACTGTGTACACAGAACTTTTACACAGAGGTACTAGATGCTATATACAAACAAAAGGGATCGAGATGAACCATGAACCTCACGGTCACGCAATGGTGACGACGAATCCCCTTGTTTTCATTAATGAAGCACTTGATCATATACTATTTACTTCAATACATTTTACCTGTTATCTATATGAAAATGCATCTGTGTTCTATTTATGTATGTATAGTGTATAGCTGATAGAAAGTGAATACAGTTTATTCGTACAAAAAGGGTGCTGGAACAACATATGCAGTGCTCTTTATTACATGTATTATATTTTTATACATGAACATTGAATATGCAAACTGTTACTTTTGACTCTTGACTCATGAAAAGTTATACTTACTTACTCTTCACAGTCTTCACTCTTCATTCTACCCAGTTTTTAAAAAGAGATGACGTGTAGCGCGGTAAAATGTAGAAAAATTGGAAATTATTTGTACAACTTTGTGTATTTTGTGCATGTTCATGAACATGAACATGAATGTGTATTCAGTGAAAGAGTGGATGAATACTCAAAAAATGTTGAATAATGAATGTTGGCTAGGTGAGGGTTTATTCAGTTCTTGTTTGACCACAAAATCGAAATATTGACCAAAAATATGAAAAATGGAAGCACATGGACTTCGGAAGGCGAAAATTGTATTGTATATTGTATATTGTACACTTTACATTGTACATGAATCACACATACGAACTGGCGCTAACAAATAATAATAATATGAAATACATGCAGCTTTCTTCTACTGGAGCAAAGCTTGATACCGACTGCACAGTGTATCGTGCACAACACACAATGTAAAGCGTGTAGGTATAAAAGGAAAGAAACCCCTCCACATTTATTGACCCACAGGGGAAATCCACAAAAATGTACACACACTAAACACTGAAATGTTTTCTTTTGCTTTCTCAAGTTGTTTGGAAGTGTGTATCTCATTATTTGAATGCATCTAGATTCTAGATTCTAGAATGTTGAAAATAAATATAAAAGCAAAGCTAATTCATGACTAAACAAAGTAAGACAGCCAGTCAACATTTTGGGCTATTTACACTTTCCGTATAAAGTATTTGAATCTATCACTGTTGTACACATGTACATTGTACAATGTATACCAAATACAACAATTTGAGTAGTATAATTTTCAGAAACGCACGAGTACATCCACAATTCCTCTTCTATTCTTAGATTTCACAGCTTGTCTCATTTCTTGCCTGTTTACTTTATTTTTGTTGTTTCCATTCTATTCCATTATTACTCTTGAACTAACATTTAGTACAATATAAAATGTACCATATAGCTATTTTAGGGATGAATAAAATAAAGGTTTTCTACATACATGTGTGGGGTTTTTAATCGCACGGTTTTCCATCTACTCTGTTCACACTTTGTTAGTTTGAGGTTAAACTAAAATGATGAGCAGTTTAATTAATTGTTGAAAGAAAATATGTGTGATTTAATATTAAATATAGTTTGATAGATGGATGGATAAAGAAAATAGAGAATGAAGCCAAACATGATATTGATGAAAAAATGATAAATTAACCATTAACCAAAGTATTAAATTAACTAATAAATGTATTTTTTATTTATTTTTTATGTTTATAGGAGCATCCCGGTCTTCGCGGAACCCCCCTTGC
>JABASP010004360.1:0-10367 GCA_019776565.1 Sminthurinus signatus
AAGACTTGCATGCTTCTGTACATACATTTTGACTTTTCTACATGGTTTTATAAGTGTAAACGGGGTGTTTTGAATTTTGAATTTGGTAAGGTTGAGGCACCCGAAATTAGTCGGGCACTTTTGGATGACAGTGATGATGGGAACTATGTTATTCCAAAGTAAGGATATAAAAACAATGACAAGTGAATACTTCTCATAATTCTAATGCATAAGATGAAAAAACTAAGGCATTTTTTGAATTTCCTTAAAAATATTTCCCAATGCAGTCAAGATTCCGTGGTTCTGGGTGGTACTCATCAGGAGGGAGACTGGAATTGTAATGAATATCCAGAAGATACAAAGTTCATCAAAGATGGATGTTACGCAATCGGTCCAAGCTTAAAGGTTACATAATATTGTCAGTTATACTTCAAATAAAAGATGGTTTACTTTGATCTTTGATTGTAAATTGTAGGTATAAAAAGTAAGGGGTTTATTTTCTGTTTTCCGTTTAGAATGCCAAAATTCTGAGAACATGGGTCGGGCTCCGACCTGGACGTCCAAGGTAATAATTTACACATTCTACATTGTTCTGGGCGTAAAGTTTACACACGTAGAATAAAAAATTCAAAACAAATGGACAGCAAAATATTTACTTGTGAAATTTAATTATTCAAATTACAGTGTCCGTCTAGAGATGGAAAAAATTGCGGGGAAAAAACCTTTTACTGTTAGTTTTACTATGAATTTGCTCTCTCATGCTAACTTAGTAATATTTAATAATGAAAGTTTCAAAACAATCCAATCCATAATGTAAACATTTAAAATGCGAATCTTGTCTGGAATTTCCTCACAGATTGTTCATAATTATGGTCACGGAGGCTCAGGGATCACATTGTGTTGGGGATGTGCCTTAGAAGCAACATCACTGGTGAAAGAAGCAATCAATACGACGTTCAAAAGCAAGCTGTAACAGTTCTACATAGATATTTTGTTTTATTCAATGAAATAATCTACATGCGTCTTTAAAAGTAAAAATGACGTTAAAAAAACAGTGTAAAAGGTGACTTAATTGTAAATTGTAATAAAGAACACTACAGAATTATCCAGTATTCAGCGAAGGTAACTTGTACATTGTGCATATTCAATCTAAAACTGCATGTATTGCATAAAACGTGCATCATTTGTACACGTTGTGCATTGCACATTTAGTTTTCAAATTTAACCGAAGCTCATCATTTCCCCCTCCACACTTTTTTTAGGTGCATTGCACGGAAGTAAATAAGTAAATGTGTAATAGATGCACATGTTTTGGGGTTCTATAAATAGGATTCTGTAAATAAAATGTGTGCCTCATTCTCATCTTCCCGGTTCTAAGTTCTCAGGCCAAAAGAGTATGAGAGTTGAAAATTTCACCGCATGTTTCAGCTTATTTCAGATTTTATCTTGATTAAAACTTCTATTGTTTCTTTTGATTTTTGATAAGATAATCTTATTGTGATAGATAAAATTTGATAAAATTTCCAAATCTTTAGTGCAGGAAGTTTTTAGAACTCTGGAGGATTTTGTACTGTTTCAATCAGTAATTTTTATGCATTGTGTTTGATATTCTTTTCTCATTTACATTTACGTACATGTATGGACATGTGTAAATATTTATGATAGTCGTCTTGAATTTTGAATCCATTCCGTATTCCGTATTTTGTGCTTCTTCTCAATTTTACTGTTCATATTGTGATATTACTGTATATCTTGAATAATTAATTAAAAATGGCGAGTATTGGTATAGATAAAGATGACAACAGTAGCTCCATCGTCAAAGACTTGTGCTCTTCCCTCCTAAAACATGTGGACACACAGGAACTTAAAAAGAAGCTCAGTGACAAGGAGAGGATCCGATATTTCCTGGAAAATGGAGAAGCTCAAAAAGTAATAAAACGTTGGCTGGCCCTTCAAATCCAGCAAGAGAAAAATCAAACTGGGAAGAATAAAGAAAAAGCTTTAAAGTTTAAAGATGCTGGTAATTCCGCGTTCGGGAAAAGTCAGTACCCCACCGCTTTGGAATTTTACAATCAGTGTATCACATGGATGCCTCAGGATGGTACAAAAGGTAAATACTAAATACTATGTACATTATGTACACTTTTATAATAACATATTCTAGTTCTAGTTCAATCTTTTTAACTATGATTTTATGATTTATGACTCACGTAGATGTGCAAGTACAACTCTGTTTCAAAATCAAAATAAATAAACTTAGACACTAGATATTAGACATGTATCTATCTTCTATTATATATTATATATTTTGCATTTCTGTATACATTGTGCATATTTCAAAATTACTTTCTTTACTTTCTTCTTCTTCCCAAAGATATTAGTATAGCATATGCAAATAGGTCCGCATGTCTCTTCTACATGAATGAGATCTCATTAGCTCAGCAAGACATGAAACTGGCTCTCAGTCTCAACTACCCAAATGAACTTCATCACAAGTTGTACGAGCGCTACGGAAAATGTTTCCTGGCTCAAGGAAAAACGAATGAGGCTTGCAAAAGATTTAAATTGGCCTTGACTGCTCTCGACCATGCCTCCATCGAACAGGGCAAAATCCTCAAAATTAGGAAAACTCTTGAACAACTCATCAAGCAAAACTCCAGCTCCAACTTTTCCACTGGAAATTCAGGTATGTGTAGATATGTAAAATAACAAGAAAAAAATCAATGAATCACAAGAAAATATGCATGTGTGATATTAAAATTCTATGGATTTTCTTTGGAACAAAAATACTCTTGAACCTTTTGATTCTTGATCCTTGAATCTTGATCCTTGAATCTTTATCAAAGCTCATTAGTTTCAATTGTGAGCCGGTGAATGGAACATGCAAATTTTTAAATGCTATAGACTGTAGATCCTCGCATGTCTAATATTTAGCATGCTTTTTACTTTTTACTTTTCACATATATAAACTATTTAGCATATTATCAGTTTTTAGTTCTCATGTTTACATTGTACATTTACTTGTTTCTTTAACATATGTATGTATGTAGATTCTAACGATGGTCAGATGAAGGACGGAGAGGAGTTGATAATTCCCGAGTTGACAGGCGGAGAAAGTCTGGTTTTACGACGTGCCTCAAGTCGTTTAACTTTGAGACAGAGTCCAAATCAAGGACGATTCATTACTGCCAATCAAGATATTCAACCCGGCGATGTCCTTGTGGTGCAAAAAGCTTTTGTTTCCACTCTCCTCTCAGAGTGGTACCACCGACAGTGTTATCAGTGCTACAAGACGTGAGTTTTCAGTTTTCTTCCAAGTATTTCCTACTTAAACACAAAACAAAACTTAAAACTTAAAATTGTACTCGTTGCAAAATTTGTAAAAGCTCAAAAACAATTACGCCGCAAAACTAAATCTGAAATGTTTAATGTTTAAACTTTTACTTGGTTCTTTTGAGATGTTTTGAGTTTTGAGATTTGAGATGAATAGTGAATTGGAAAGTTCCATTTGAACAACCTTGGATTTTGTACACACTAATTGTTAAATTTTCTTTGTTAGTACAATGTACATTGTACATGTTTGTTAATTTCATTCTGTTTTCTGTCGTCAGCTGCCAACTGTCAATCTATTCGTCTTGTTAGTTGTTACTTTTCCTCTCTAATTCAAAACAATATAAATATAAATGTACTGCAGAAACTTGCACATAATATTGATATGAAAAAGAACAAAAGGAACACGCCAAAGTTTTTTCCTGACAGAAATTAATTCCGTTCATTCTCAATCCCAAATCCGAAGGTTGTCAAGGTTAAAGCCAAGTTGAAGAGGGGGGAAAAAGCAGAGGAAAAAAGGTTTAATGAAATTTCTTGAAACTTAAAAACTGTCCGGCTATACAATCAAACACAAAAGTTCATATGCAGTAAAGAAAGGAGAAAACAATTCGTGTAGAAAAAGTAGTGATGATGAGAATGAGTAGAATGACACAGCAGTAGAAGAGAATAGACGTTAGACTTGATGCAATAAAGGCTTGATTTAATTTTTGACAAATTAAATTTTAATTTTCCGCATCCAACTGATAGCCCGGAGCTTTGAGTATCTCGATTCTAGAGTCTCTGGTCGTGGGGTTAGTTGTTTATCATTAATTAAAACGGGCTTTAATTCCTGTCAGACTGTTGATTTTATAACTCTAGGCGAAAAATAGTCTCATTCATAGTAGATAAAACATTTTAGATTGTAGCTATGGATATGTACATAAAATGGATATGTACTATATATCTATAGCAAGCGCAGATTGCAGATAGATCGTAGATAGGAACTTCAGGAAAAGTTTTCAAGAGAAAAACTCAAACTCAAAACTCAAACTGGAAATTCATTACTAAAAATGTTCTGACAGCTTTTGCATGTAATATTCGCACAAAGTATAAACTATGCCATTTTGTATTTCGTATTTTGTACATCGTATTTCATGCTATTAATTTGTGTACAACGTAATAAATTATTAATAAATTTTATTTATTACTACTTGTAGAATTCCAGCTCCCGTTGCTTGCAAAACTTGTATTTCCGTCTCATACTGCTCTGTGGAATGTCGAGAGAAGGCTTGGAGCTCTCATCACCAATTCGAGTGTCAAATTCTGGGCATCCTCAAAAATTCTGGAATTTCAATCACATGCTACATGGCGCTCCGGCTTGTTACACAGGTAAAACTCAAGGCTTTTATTTCAACAGATTTTAATGGTAGAAAATTCAAAATCAATAACAATTTCAATCAATTTGTTAGCTATTTTTCTTCCTAATATCTTTTCTTTCTAATATTCCATCCTCGCTGTCTGTGTCTCTGTTTCCATTTAAATGTTACGAGTGTATGCACAGATAAATAACAAATATACTTTGTAGTTTGTAGGCATAAGGCGTGAGAGAGAAAGCAAGATGTTTGCTTTCACTGGGTGAATTTTTCACAAGCTGAAATCTAGAGAGACAAACAAACAGCAAACAGTAATAGATGCTCTAGAGACTTAGCTTTTCTTTAGTCTTCTCGACAGAGCTCGATCAGATTCATTTACAGCACACAGCACACAAACATTGTACATGCAACATGCACAAATTTTCAAACAAGATTATACATGATACATTATACATAATACATAATACCACATACCATTACTTGTGTAAAAGTTTTTGAGGTAGCTTCATATACTTTTTTGTACACCTATCCAGATCCTGAAGGAGATCAACCGACAATTTACATATGCAGATCTTACAATGCCAAACTTTAGTGTAGATTCTACAATGTAGAATGTAGATAGTTACTTTGACTTTGGAAATTTGCGAGGGATGCAAAAACTTCCGTGTCTGATGTTTAGTGTCTAGTGTCTAGTGAGTTGGAATGGGAGTAACAAGGTAGAAGCTGTAGCTCATCTATTATAGCTGATGATGAGAATGAGACTGAGAATGAGAAGGAAAGACAAGGATTGAGTTGAGGGCCTACCGTCTCCATTCTCCATTCGCCAATCCCTTTACAAATGTACATAGAACATGGAACCAGAAGTAGGGAAGAAAAGATCAAAGAATCTGAATCAGTCAATGCTAATAAATTCTACATGTACAAAGCTCAATGTACATACACTACATGTGTTATGTGTAATGTGTACCTAAAACATGCAATATGTACAATGTACAATGTACAGTGTAGAGTTTAGAGTTTAGAGACTTGAAGCTTGAAGCAATTTGCAATTCAGGTTTTTGCTTCTTTTATCATCTCCAATCTTGAATCTCTTCCTTTTTTGCTCTCTGGTTTCCCCACATTTTACCGTTCTCTCTTTCAGCTTTCAGCTTTCCTGGAATGTAGAATGTAGAATGTGGAAAGTAAACTAATGGTAGGCTAAATATGTAGGAAATCCAATCCAATCCAATCCACATCCGACATTTACCTACAAACTACAAAGAAGATGCTAAAGACGGTAAAGATGTAAAGATGGACCCAGGGCAGACGTCAAGACAGTGCCAATCAATTTGTTGGGGTAGATTTGGATTTCTTCATCCAACTACAAATCCTGCTTCCATTTCCCATGCACACAGCAAACAGCAAACAGACACGTGTATAAAATGCTTATAGATATAATATACGAATGGGTACTTGAAAGCCTACATACTAAACACTAGATACTAAATAGCTACATGTAAAATGCACAGCCGACAGTTACGTTTTATGGGGGTTTCCTAATTATAATACTTTTGAATTGAAAGTCAAGATAAGAATTTAAATTAGAGCTACTCGGGGAACTACTCAGTAAAACTAGAGCTAGAACTGGAATTAAAACTTGACTGGAGCAAGGGGATTTTACTCGGTAATTGATGAAAACTGTCACCGTCACATTACGTGTGATCCGTGATAATGATGCTTCAAATTAATAATACTTTCTCTCTGCCTTTCTCTTTATCTATTTCTCTATCTCTTATATTTTAGTTTCTTTCTCCAAGAATGTCTACTAGTTTTCTCACAACCCGCTCAAAATCCACTAGGTTTAATTTCCTTTCTTTTCATTCTATCTACAAACTTTCTTTTCTTCTGGTTGTGCTTTTGCTGTTTGCTGGTCTGTATTTCAAATTTCTCAAGTCTCAAGTCAACAGCATGTGAAAATTTTGGGGCAGAAACATTAAAAACATGGAGGCAAAGTACTTGAATTTAAAGTAGAATAATTGGACATGATCAAGTATGATTAAATTAAAACGTTAATGCAAATCCTCCCTAATACAATTTACCATTTTGGAAATTTATCGTGACGCATGACGCACTCTAAAATGTACACTGTACACTGTACACATTCAGTAGGAGGATCAAAGGAAATTAATAAATTTTGTAAAGAAATTTTGATATGATAATATTATGAATAATCAATGTTCAATATTAAATATAAGCCAACCTGATTTCAAAGTAAGAGTGACACAGTTTTTAGACTACGAGTAGGAAGTAGAAATGGGAGTACGATGTGCGTTGTTTGTAAAACAGCTACAATTTGAGTAAAATTTTGATAATGAACCACCGACTCTAATTTATAATTTCTAAAATGTGTGGGGTGTGACGTACAGTTTAAATGATGTATGTAGTTTGTAGTTTTTAATAAATACTATGTATTGGAAGTAATACTTTTTGTCTTTTCTTTTCTTCTTCTATTTCTCTTTGCTCTACTTCATTCTTCATTCTTCATTGGGGTGGGATGTGAATGGAATACAAAAACGAACAGACGGGACTCAAAGAGCTGAGGAAATGGGCCGAGTTGGCTGAAAAGACGGAAGAAAAGTCAAGCGATGGAGATGAACAAGAAGTGGACCAAAAGGAAAGAACCACCACTGAAAAAGAGAATGAGAAGAAGGATGGGGAAGACAATGGGAAACTTAGAAAGGACAAAAGTACGGCGGCCACAGCAGAGTTTGATCCTAATGAAGAGTATCGAGCGGATGAAAATTCCCTCTTCCATCTCGTTACTCATTCAAGGGAACGGGGCTCCGAAGACATTTTTCAACGAACTGTTATGGCATCCTTTCTCCTCGCCCTCCTTCTCCACGCCAAAACACCAACAACAAAAAGGAGCTTTTTCGATACTACCCGAAGCTCTACTTCTACCTCCAAACAAGAACGTAAGCTAAAATAAAGCATATAAAATACACAATATAGATACCAGTACTGGCTCACAATCTTTCCATTATGGAAGGAATACGAGAGTTTTCACAATGAGCGGATTTTCGTAGTTTGAAGGAAATGATGGCGAAATCCACAATGATTTTGGTCGTATACGTACATTCACGAAATCTTTATCTCACGGACGCGTGTTCAAATCTCAGCTTCGGCAATTACACATGATCATATTTTTATACTTTTTTTTTAATTTTCAATATTTTCATAATAATTTTCAAATTTTACTTCAATTTTTTAATATTTTTATGAAATTTTTAAAACATTTTTTTAAACTGTTTACTATTTTTGTGTGTACAGCTCGTATGCATGGGCATACTATGAGCATACTTATTATGTATAATGTATATATATATATATACAAATATGTATGTTATTATACATAAGTAGTATCATTTTATATGCTTTTAGTTTTTGAACATACTCCTCGCGCCAGTTAACCTTGATTAGCTTTGAAAGTTCAAAGCTTTTCATTTGTGATTTGTGATTTGTGCCTTTTCTGTTGTTTTTTCCAACAAACCATAAAATCCGGCTCTGTTTTTTGTTTTGTCAGTTTTTCAATAAACCGTAGTTGTCAACAATATTTAGTTTGTAGTTTGTAGTTCTCAGTTCACAGTTTATCTTGTCATGATGTTGTCTTCTATCTCTCTCATTCTCATTCTCATCATTGTCCACTCCTCTCTGAGTATTGAGTAAGTATATTTGTACTTTTTGTTACATATTACATATTACATATTACACACAAGTTTTTATTTGTTTCTAACAAATATTTTGTATTTTTTTTAGTCGTGATTGTACAAAATACAACACATCATGTGTAAGTTGTACTAGCCATGACTGTATTTTTGGAGAAAATGTAAAGGGAATTAAACAGTGTGTGTCAAATGTTGTTGCTTTTGTTGGATTCATGGATTCAGAATATCATCGACCAGAATTATGTCCTCCAACAATCAACATTCAACAAACTGTGATTGTGCATACCACAGGAGATAAGGAGACGCACAATAAATATTTAATTTGGAGTCTAGCCCGTAAGACATTCTATTTTTATGATTTATGTTTTATGATTTATGATTTATGTTTTATGATTTATGATTTATGATATGATATGATACGAAACGATATGATATGATACGAAATGATATGATATGATACGAAATGATATGATATGACATGACATATTTTATATTTTTCCATAGTTGGAAGTATTGTTGGTGTTTTATTTACTCTTTCTGCAATTGCATTTGGCTTATGGAGGTTTTATTTTCATTGTAAAACTGCTGTTCAACCTGCAAAACCTCAACCCGCTGCCGCTATACTTGATGCTGATGATTCCCTAGCTGAATTAAATACACTTAACGGACAGGGGATGTTTAGGTACGTTTATATATTTATATATATAATATATACATTTTTGTACAAACTATTTTATACATTTTTAAACAAAAAGCAGTTTTTTAAATAAACGTATAAACTATATTTTATATTCTTTTTTTGTTTCTATTCTCTATTCTTAGATATGATAATGTAATTCTGGATGCGAGAAAGAGACGAGATGCAGAGAAATTACAACAACAACAACAACCTTTGTTATCTCCTGCGGTTGTGGAAAATATCCCCTTAATTGAAGTCACTTTCTCTGCTAAAATAGATAAACCACCTGCCACTGAAACATCAAATTTGATTGATTTGGAAACAGTAGAATATAGCAGATTTCCCAATACTCCTAAATCAACTGAAACATTGATTGAAATGAACGATGTTCAGGATGAACAAATAATATCAATGTCTTCATCTTCTGGTTCTGGTTCTGGTTATGCTAGTACACCTTTTGCTGGTCTTGTTAGCATTGGTCGTCGTCTGTTTAGGAAACATCCACGTCGAGCAGATGAGTCCACTCCAGTCAAAACGAGATCACAGTCAAAATCACATGATGATTAATAATAATAATAATAATAATAACAATAACAATAATAATTTTCCTTTCGTTTAAAAAAGTATTTGTTTTTATTACAACTTATACATTCTTTATATGTATTCATTTTTGTTCTGTTCATGCAAAAATAATAATTATTGTAAAATCAAATCAGTATTTTCTGTTTTTTCAGTATTGTGTTAAAATAAAATCACCTCGTTCAATTTCAAAGTATTTTAATAAAACTCTATTCAACAGTTTTACTTAATTCATTCTACTACTAAACTTAATTCATATTTGTAAAACATTCCTGTTATGGGTTCTGAATTGATATCCATTATATAATATATAATAGGTTTTAAATGTGTATCTATTTTATAAATTGTAAAAATTTCTTCACTGAATGTTTTCTCTGATCCTTTTGCAAATACAGATTTTACTCGAGAAATTCGGACTTTATCTCCAACTTTGAAGGCAGACTTTTGATCATTAATCTGATCAAAGTAATCTTCGTAAAGTCGCTTCCATACCAAATGTTCATTTTCTTTTGAGACTTCGGATGGACGCAGACCATGACTCCGATGAATCGTATTATTGTATGAAGCTATCAGTTTAGCCAAGATTTCAATGTATCGATGTTTCCCTGTGAATGTGAACCACCTTTCAAGTCTTTCTCTTAATGTCCTATTGAACCGTTCTACTATAGTTGCCTTCAGTTCGGTGAATGAAGTAAAGTGTTTTACTTTATGCTGTTTGAACAGATCAAGTAATTTTCTGTTTTT
>JABASP010004361.1:0-10352 GCA_019776565.1 Sminthurinus signatus
TTTCTATTTTTTTCAAAACTATTGAAAAATGAATAAAAAAAAAGTAAATATTATATATTTATTTATTTATTTGTTTACCGGTCTGGGTGGTATATTTGGATCTTGCATATTTGGTTGAGGTGGTGGTTGTTGTTGTTGTGGAGAATTTGGTATAGGACCACTAGAACTACTTGATCTTGCTCTCATAGCCAATAATTGAGAATATCTAGGATCATCTTGTAATCCTTTTTCTTCCATTGTATTAATAGCTCTTTGTAAAGAAGCTATATTATTATTTTCTGGTCCAACCTATATAAAAACATGTAACATATTTTACATTGTTATATATAGATATATCAAATAAATTTTGTTATTTCAAATATTATACAAATAAAATGTGTATACATTACTTATGATATTATAGTAATTTATATTTACCCCTGGTGGTGGTCCTTGTTGTTGTTGTTGTTGTGGATTAGATGGTGGAATTTGTTGAGGAGGTGGTAATGGACCTTGTTGTTGGGGTGGATGATGTTGTTGCATTGGATGTGGTTGTTGTCCAGGAGGAGGACCTGGTTGTTGTTGAGGAAGTGAATAATGAGAAGGATGCATTCCTGGATGATGCTGAGGAGGCATTTGTTGTTGTTGTTGAGGATTAGGTGGAGGTTGATTTTGTTGTTGAGAATTTGGTGGCATTGATTGCTGTGGAGGTTGTTGTTGTTGTTGTTGAGGAGGTTGAGGAGGTCCCATTGATGACTGTTGTGTCATTCCTCCACCCGACGCCATGTTTTTTCTATTTATTTTGATACAAAATAATATTATACATCATCATTTAAACGACATATTACTTTCTTTTTTTGTAAAAATATTTATTATAATATAATTATTCTCATTAAGTATTATAAAAAAAAACAAAGTTTTATTTCTCATCATCCAAATCAAAGAAAAAGTTTCATCTACGTAAACACATACACACACAATCTGGCTTTGAGTTTTGTCTCTCTTTTTGATATTATAAGTATATAGAGAGAATCATAGAGAGCTTTTGTTACATACATATATTATATTATGTATAATATACACACAGAGTCTATACATATATAGGCAAAAATTATTTTGACTTTGTGATGGAAAAATATATTATTATGTCACATTTAAAATACCTGTTAATTTAATTTAGTACATAATTTTTTAAAAATGTAAAATAGAATCGGTATAAAGTAGTATGTGTGTTATAATAAAATTTATTAAATGAAAATAGATATAATATTCTGGAGGAATCCATTTGGCTTACCTTTTTTTTAAACCAGTGTAAAATTCTATTTGTTAGACCACATTCAGAAGAAAAAAATATATAATATGTGTATAATCTTAATTATGGTATTTAAAAAATTTATATACTTTAAAAACAATTCTTAATTTATTAAAAACTATTACAATTAAATAAATATATATACAAAGAAATGCTCAATAATTAACTTTTCGTAGATGATACATGATTTTGTGTTTATTCTTTCTCTCTCTGTATTTATTTCTCTCTCTCTCTCTCCGGTGTTGCATGTATGTACATGAATGTATTCAAAATTATGCCGTATACGTTTGTAGTTTGTACGCAACTCGGTCCCTGGATCCAGCATACTGTCGAGTTCCCTTTGAAATGTCTTTTGAAATTCTATGATTTTTCCTGTGACTGCAAGTTTTAATAATGTGAATTCTTCATTGAATAGACGAAAGGCCAAGAGAAAATTAAATGAAATTCAACAGTATGAAAGGGAATGTGGGGTTTGGCTTCGTTTGTTAGCTCTGCTCTTTCACAGTCTTAATTTTGCTTCAGAGCAGAAAACAACAGAAGAAGGTCTCTGCAAAAATTCATATTAACGTGTACTATAATATTATGTTTTCCCTATATCACATTTGACGTGTTGTATGTACATAATACATTTTATTATATATACATATATATATACATTTTTATTCACAGTTAAACATATAGTTCCATCTCATTATATTATATAATTAATACCTAGTATACATATTATACATACTGTACATACGTACAGAATAATAATAATAATACCAGTGCTATCATCATCATCAACAGCAACACGACGACTCACAGAACACAGAAAATCATCTCTTCTTCTTCTTCTTTTTTGGCCTTTTCTATGAACCCAACTCCATAATAATAATATTGTAACATCAAACAACAACTGAATAATATAAGAAGAGAGAAGAATATAATATTTTTAAAATAAACTATGTAATAATTATTTTGTTTAAAATCTTTTTACTCATATACATATGCATGTATACATCTAGTTTTAATTATTATTATAAATTAAATTCCAAATAATTTATTTTATCACAAAAAGTATATTATATATTTTTAGATCTTTTACTTTGATATAATATTATACATATTATAGTGAATACTTAATAATAATATTATTATATATACTTTTCATTTGATTAAGTATTTAATATAATATATATAATATGTACAGTTTTTCACTACTTCATAACATGTTATAAAAGAATCTTAATAACTTTTTTTTTTCTAAAAATACTCTTATTCTTTCAGTATGGTCTTATGAACATTGATGAGGATGATGAGGATGATGATCATGAAAATAAAAAAAATGATGATAAACTGAAGACTGAAGAAGAAGACACCAACAACAACAACATAGAGGATAATAATAATATTAAAAAAAGAAGAAAGAAAGNAAAGAAAGAAACAAATTCATAAATATTATAACATCATCGTTTTTTACAACATTTTTTAATTTTGATTGAATTTATAAACAAACTAAGGAGAAAAAACAACAACAAACACAAGCTCATGTCAATGTTCTATTGAATGAATACAACATGTAAAAACAAAAACGTTTTATTTTGTTAAATTAATGTGAATTCTTCTCTATCAGATAGTATAAAAAGGTGTATATGTTGTTTGAATTGAATGAAAGAACGAGAAACAGTTAGAGAGAGGAAAAAATTAACCTATAATCTATAATCTTTGTATATGTATTTTACATAGTTTGATAAAATTTATTATAATTAAAATTAGTAATAAGTATAACATTGTTAAGAATCATAATAATATATTATATTATATACATATTACTTTTACTTTATTTATCATAATATTATTATTATACATGTACACACATGTTAAGTCTATCCAGTAGATTTATCGTAAGAAAAAAGTAAGAAGTGGTAATAATAATAATAATAATTGTCATTTATTTATACAAAAGGTAAATATTTACAAACAAACAAATATACCCTTTCCCTATTATTAAATAATATATTATACACATTATACATATAAATTATATATGTAAAGGTATTTTGTCGTTTTTTAGATAGTCTAAAACGTCTAAAGAATATTATAATTAAAAATCAGCCAATACCTCCACAATAATTAGTTGAACTTTCAAGTGTAAACATTTTTACATAACATACACTCAATTATATACACTGTGTATATTGTATTATATATTATTATATAGAATTTTAATTAATAGTTTTTTGTAGACTACTCTACACTACTTATTACTACTACTACAACTCATTTGTAGTAGTAGTTATTTTGTTTTGTGTATATTGATTTGTGCAAGAAAAAAATATGTTAATCGTCAGCAGTATGCCAATCATCGAGTCAAGACAAATTAAGAAGAAGAAAGATAAAACTTATAATAATCTACAACAAGAAGAAAGAACTTTTTTATATAAAAAAACGATTGATCATGATAACAGTTATAATGTTAACAGTACTACACCAATAATTATTCCTATTCCGGTAGTTACTTATATTTTTTAAAGTTGTTAAATGTTATTCCAAATTCCAAGTTCTCGTTTTTGATTGTAAAAGAAAATATCATACAACGACCAGATCAAAAAAAAAGAAAGAAACAAAACAAAATCCCCAGAGAAAAAGAAGAAAATAATACAACCCCCCTTCTTTTTTTTTTACTCGTATCAAGAAAAAATTAATATATTAATTAATCATCCCTACAAGAGGAACAGCTGTATAAACTGGAACAACTGTATTTATAATATACTACTATCATTATAAAAAGTATATTATTCATATATATATGTATAACATAAAAAACCCATATACACAATATCTTTATTATTATATTTTATAAGCACATCGCACTCATAAAAGTGTGTATGTATATATGTAAGAAAAGAAAAAAAATCTACTCGTATCAAAAGGCAAGAAAACACAGTCCCATAAAATTTATAAATCTCTCCCATTTCCCTATAGTGTTTTCATGATTGTTGAGAGATACAAGTATATATATATTACAGTTATTTAAGAAGACAATTCTCTACAAACAATAATGACTATAATAGTATTTTTACTGGATACTTCGGCTTCTATGAACCAACGAGTATTTCTCGGTGGCCGGCCTACCTTATTAGATGTTGCAAAAAGTGCTGTTGAAACTTTTGTAAAGGTATAAAAAAAAGCTTTTTATTTAACAAAAAAAACAAACAAACAAAGTTTATTATATAAGAATGAATTCAATATTTCATTATATCATCATCATATTCATATTCAATATAATATAAAATACTATCATAATATAAAATGTACCTTTAAAAAACTAATCCATTTTATTTTATTTATTTATTTTTTTTAATAGGTGCGACAACGTTCTCTAGATAGCCGACAAGATCGTTACATGTTACTAACTTTTGAAGAACCACCATCCAATATAAAGGTTAGAATATGTTTTTTAAACAAAATTCATAACAGTTTGGAAATTGGATTTATTTATGTATATTAAGTATTAAATTATGTATTGTGATTGTCACTCATATCCAAAATTAATACATTATTGTTATTTATTTATTTTAGGCTGGATGGAAAGAAAATCTTGGAACATTTATGTCTGAACTTAAAAACTTACAAGCAAATGGATTAACCACACTTGGCCATGCTCTTCGTCATACGTAATAAATTCTACACCCTTACAAATTTAATTAACACATTTAATACTTATATATTATTATAAGTATAATATACTTTGCATTTGTGTTTGTAAACATATTTTATTTTATGTTTATAAACTACATCATAAATCATCATCATACTATATTATGATAATAAATATTTTGTAGGTTTGATGTCCTTAACGTAAATCGAATGCAGCATGGTATTGATACTTATGGACAAGGACGATGTCCATTTTATTTAGAACCTTCAATCATTGTAGCTATTACTGATGGAGGAAGACTTTCATCTAATTCTGGTGTCCAAGATGAGGTGAAATTCTTTTATAGTTTTACAACAATAATTATACATACAATACGATTGTATTGTATAGTGTATATAGTAATTAAATTAATCGTTTTTTGTGTATTTACACTAGTTATTAAATTTGCCTCCTCGTTTTTTTTTATTCATTTCAGTTAAAAATGCATGGTTCTAGTCCTGGATTTGAATTAACTCGAGAACCATTTAGATGGGATCAACGTTTATTTAGTTTAGTTTTAAGAATGAGTGGACAACCTGCTGGTGATACAAGAGAGACTGGTCTTGTACCCTCCGATACATCTCCTATTGATGCAATGTGTGAAGTGACTGGTGGAAGATCCTATTGTATTACTAGCCATCGAATGCTTCATCAATGTATTGACTCTTTAGTACAAAAGGTTCAAGCTGGTGTTGTCATTCACTTTGAAAAAATTGGTGCTGATCCTCCTCCTGTAATTCATAGTATAGATGGTAGGTATAATATACAATATATATAAATTCAACTGTACTGGAAATATTAAAACTGTATTCTGTATTATAATATTATCTATAATGTGTTAATTTTTGTTTTCAATTTTTATTTCCTTTAACAAAAAAAAAGGAAAAGGAGATGACCCAGATTTGGATATATTAGAAGATAAAACTGATTCAAAATTATCAAATTGGCATAATTCCCGTAAAATGATTTATGTTCCAAGAACAAACCAAAAAGGATTTGCTGGAGGATTTTGGCCAATACCTGAATCATTTTGGCCCGATACATCCATGGTTTCCCTCCCCCCGCGCTCTGCTCACCCCCATGTTAAATTTACATGTATTGACAGAGGTAAAAAAAACAATTAAACTTTCTTTAAAAAAATGCTAATAATATCTTGTAATATCAAATCATATAACTTCTTTTCTCATTCGTTTTTTTTTTTTCAGAACCTCTGGTCATTGAAAATTTTCCATTTGATAAGTATGAGCTTGAGCCTAGTCCTTTAACACAATATATTCTTGCTCGAAAACAACCATCTGTTTGTTGGCAGGTAGATTAAATTGACATTTAATTAATAGTTCATGCCATTAATTTTGTATCTCTTTATATATTTATGTATATCAAAACAAATCTTGATCATACTGTAATACTTGATATAATGATTTTTTTAGTACATAAATATCTAAATTGATTATTTTCCTTTTTCTTTACATTTGTAAATTTGTAGGCATACATAGGAAATGGTTCTAAGAATGGTCAACTAAGTCAACCATTTGGTTATTTAAAAGCATCAACAAATTTAACAGTTGTGAATTTATTTGTTATGCCTCATAATTATCCTGTTCTACTTCCATTGTAAGGACTCTATTTACTCATTTTATTCATTCTACATATATGTATATCAAGTTTCTGTGAACATGAAATATTTCATATTTTTATAATATTTAATATTATATTATACAATATATACATAAACGTATTACCTATTTGACATTTCTATTATCTATTATTTTAATACTTATTTAACAAGTCTTATTATTATTATTTGAAATAATGTTTAAAATGATAAAAAAACAAATATTTTAAATGCTTTGTTTTGTATCTCTTTTTTTTTACTACAAAAAATTAAATACTTATAGGTTAGATGATCTATTTCGTATTTATCGTCTTAAACCGACCAATGAATGGAGGCAACAATTTGGTATGTATGTCTCTAGTATGCCAGCCTACTATGCGGGTCCATTAGTAAGTACAAAATACTTTTACTTAACTTATAATATTATATCATGAACATCAATTCAAATATAAAAATATTTTACATACTCAAAAGTACTAAATTATCATTTTAATTTCATTTGTTTCAGAAACGAGCACTAATACGAATGGGCGCAGGAGTTATTGCTCAATCTATTAATGAAGAAACTTTTCTTTCATATTCAGTTTTAAACTATCTAAAGAAACTAAAAGCACAAGCCAAAGTTGAATTTGAAAGAACTTGTAGTGAAGTTGGTGTTCGAGTTAAATTAAATGAATCTAAACAACGTACTATGACATCCTATAAAAATCCATTCGATGTTCCACGTCATCAATTATTAGATCATATAGCCAAACTTAGAACAAGTATTTTAAGGCCTAAACCAACATCTGATTTACAACAAGGTAAAATGAGACAAACAATACAGCAGATTATGATAGAAATTAGAAATATATTATGCATTACTTAATCCTTACTATTTAATATACATACATACTGTATGAACTTGTGTGTTTATTTCAATAATAATTATTATGTTTCCATAATCATATCTCAACTTTATATAATATATCATATAAATAGAGTTGTATACATTTAATGTACATTTAAATTTTAAATGTTTTTCTCATTCTAATGTTAGTTTTTAGTTTGATTGTGGGTATAAAATCTCACTGTTTTTTTTTTTATTTAAAAGTTTAAAACTATATATAATAATATTATAAAGGTACCTAATTTCTTAATTATTAACTTTTTACAGAGTTACTTCATAGTATGCCAGTTGGGCAGATGGGTAATTATCAAGAGTATTTAAAACGAATGCCTACACCTTTAAGAGAAATTGAATCTACACCTGTTCGACAACATATGTTTGGAAATCCATTCAAAATTGACAAGAGAATGATTATTGATGAAGCTGATATGCCAGTTGATATTTTAGGTCAACAAGCTAAAAATGCAAAGAAGGAACAACAAGCATTAGCTGCTGCACAAACTCAAATGCCTCTATCCAATAATAATAATAACAATAATAACTTACCTCGAGTCGCAAAAAGAAAACCTGGACCATTACCCCGTGATTATTCTTTTACTCCAAAAATCAGGCGACGGGACTCAACAAGTTCAATAGATTCTAATTCTAGTTCAATTACTTTAGATACTCCACCCACTTCTCCATTTTCTCCTATCAAAGAGGAATTATCAATACATGATTCATACTCACCGTCAATACCAGTAATTCCTAATTTTACAAATTTTTATAGTAACAATAGTAGTAGTAGTAACAATAATAATAATAATAATAATAGTAAAGATAATGAAGGGGTAAAGGAGAAGGATTCATATGAATTTAATGAGACAAAAGCAACAACCACACTCAATGTGAAAAACATTAAACATCCTGTACCTGACACACCAATGGAGATAGATAACAGTAATATATTTTCATCTAGTGATTCTTCAATAAAAACAAAATCAAATGTAAAAGAAAAGAAGAACAATAATGTATTAAATAGTGTTGAAGAATCTTCAGAGTCCCGTCCAAGTAATTCTTATCTTGGATCAAATTATGCATCATTGTATGAAGACTATTTAGATGCTGAAGATGATGATGATGACGATGATGATAATAATGATGATGTAGAAAAGGATGAAGAAAATGATAATTTACTACAAGAACAAGTTTTCACTAAATCAAATAAACAATCATCATCATCATTATTATTAGAAGAACAAAATAATACAGAAATAGAAAAGGATAATTTGACACATAAAAAACCACCAAAAAGTGAAACTGATACACTAGTAGAATCTAAATGTTTAGAAAATGTCAGTAAAACTGGAGTCTCTTCCAATAATAATGTTGTAATAGGAATGAAAACTTCTCAACAACGTACAAATGTGGTAGTGCCTGTTAATGGGGAAATTAATTTAGTTGAACAACAGTATTCATTAGCAGAACAAAATAATTTCTTTTCAACTCCTCCTCTTTTAAATACCAACATAACATTGAGTGCTAGTGGTGGTAGTAGTAGTAGTGTTCATTCTAGTGTTCCTGTTTCACCTAGAACTAATGGTTTATCTCGTCCGGATGTGATAAATAATCATGTTTCTCCTTTAGTTCCTTCACCTTCTTCGTCTTCTAATCCAATTTCTTCCTACACAGTTCCTGAATTGACTTTAAATCATATTAATAATAACATAAAGTCGAATAAGAAAAGATCATCCGAAGAAATTGTAGATTCAAAATTATCTTCTACTTCTCATACTAAAAACGTGCCTAAGTTAGACGATGAAGTTATACGTCAACAAAATTTCAAACTAAGAACTCAGCTTTATGCAGAAATCCGCCGACCTGTTTTCCGTACGTTTTATATCTTTATATACACATACTTAATATTAATTTTAATACATTCATGTAAAAGTTCACATATATGTATTATTAATAATTATTATTATAATATGAGTATATGAGTCATTTATCATCATGCATAATATAATATTCCTTTGTAATACACACGTAGTACTAGTACATAATGTCAATATTTTATGATTATACATCTAATTGTAATTTGTATTTTTGTTTGTCTTTCTTCTTTTTTTTAAACAATTTTAGGCCAGGATGTATTCCTATCCAAATTAAAGGAAATTGTTGGTTCTCCTGAAGTACAAATGGAATTTATTCGAGGATTAGAGCGAGAAGCTTTAAGGTTCAAAAGAAAACGCATAGTAGAAATTTTGAATACAAATTTTTCATAATATAGCTAGAAATCTTAATTGTTAGACTTTGACTAATTTTTTGATATCAACAGAGTCTCAAGTAGTCATCGAATCATTGTTGAATTTATTATTACTATATACGGAAAAGTTTTTAAACTTACATAGAAGTCAACCTTTTCAAAAAAAAAATTTGGTTAAAATGATAAAGGAGTATTGAATATATTATGCATATATATTATGTAATTCTTTTAGCATTCTTTATTATTATATATTATTTGCAATAATAATAATATAGTTCATTTACACACACTTGTTGAAATAATATACCATATAATATATAGTCCTGTATATTTTTTATTCATTTGTATAATATTTTCATTTTAACCTTTTTAAAACTTATATCCTATACATTATTGAATTGATTGTAAAGTATTTAAAAAAATCAATCGGTAATCTTTTTTTATTTTCTTTTCTTTCTTTTTTTCAAGTTTACGCATCCTCCACTGATACTTTTATCAACAATTATAATAATTATCATCCTATTGTCAATTATTAGTAAACTTCGACAAGTAACTCATATATTTTTTGTGTGATTTGTTTTTCATCAGCTGACTAGTATTTTTTTTTTTTAAATTTCAATGCGTATACAT
>JABASP010004362.1:0-10350 GCA_019776565.1 Sminthurinus signatus
AGAAAATCCGGCATCGAGCACGAAGTTTCAAGCTGAGAAAATCGACGCGCCGATTTCTCGCACAGCATCTCTTACATGTTAAAATTATTTTTAATTAATTTTTTTTAAATACTTGCAATTAAGTTAGGACTTTAAAATTTTCAGGGTAGTTAGTACTTGAGCTTAACTACCCGAATATGTCACTAACTCACTTTCGGCGCAAAATGCTCGATGCCGGATTTTCCTAAAGTATGGTTCATATAACATTGTTCAAGGTACAGAATAGATACAGTTGTGCTTTGTTCAGCATTCTCTCTTCTATTGAATGGGCATGTATTTTTGAACTCAACAGGATCAATAATGACTTTTTCAGCTGCTTCTGATTTGGTTTGGTGTACTTTGTACTTGCTTTTGTGACTTTCCCTTGGCTTTTTCTCCAGGAGAAATTTTACGTTTACGATAGGTAAGGGAAGGGGAAAGGAAAAAGAAAAGGGCATAGGATTCTCTTTCATCTAACCGATTTTCGATTCTCTCCTTCCTTTTTCTTTTACAATAGGTCAAATTTATATCTGTGTTATTTTTGCCCACTAGAGCCCACTCTGTTTTTCTCTGTTCGGGTCTGGTAAAAGAAAACGTTGTGGATTGTGGATTGTAAAGACGTACAAATTGTTACAATATGTGCAACACTCCACAACACACATCCAACATCCACCATGTAAAAGAAAAGGAGTTAAAGTGGAAAGTGTGTTGCTCCTTCTTTCTTTTTTTCCATTGTCCAACCTGTGAATTTATTAGTTACACGAGAATTTTGTGCAATGACCCTGCCGAGACTACTGGCTACAGGCTGAGAATTTAGCAGGAAAAGAAGCTGTGAATCCAATTCCTAATCCACGTCCAGCTTCAACTCCTACTGCAAAGTCGTGGACTGGACAGGCAGTTGGGAAAAAGAAATGAAAAGGAGAATTCGGGCAATAAGACAATGGGGAAATTGAAGGCAATTGTAATCCAATGTAATAGAGTTATCTGTGGGCTGACTCTGCACTCTGCACTCTCCGCTCTCCGTTCTGCACACTTTCCAGCTTTCCTCACAGCACTCACACTCAAACTCAACTAAACTCAACTAGACTGTTTACTGTTTACTGTTTACGTGACCAATGTGATGGTTTCACCTCCTTCTCTGTTGGTTGTTGGTAGTCGAAGTAAAATGGAAAAATCCCTGTACACAATGCACACAAGTGTTTACGTTTACTTTTGCACATTTCACAAGGCATCTAAAAATGCCATTCCAAAATAACAGACGAGATCCGTACGCAGCCGAACAGTTTTTTTCAAGAAAAGAAGTTGCCTCTTCTCAAACCTATTCTTTTTTAGTAAAACTATTTATTAAAAATGCTGTTTTCTTAAAATTCCGTTTCATTATTATTAGTGTCATTAAGCTTTCATTACAATCCCCAAACGCTGAATAGATAAGAGTTAAAGTGAAAAGAAAAGTAAACTGACAAGTAAGGAAAGACAAAAGGTACAAAGGAAGAGTAAATAAAAAATTTAACACATGTCTTGTATTTTTTGTTTATTTTATTTAGTTTTGATGCCCGAGGTCGAGGGATGAAAGATGCCAAAACATGGTCATCCAAAATAGGATTTGATCGAAGAGCCGACTTTCAACCACACACCCATCCCGCACATCTTTTGGTCCACGATCTAAAACTGAGTGACCAGGGAGTCTATAGGTAGTTACAAAACGAACCTCTTGAACTATCCTTCCATTATAAAGCAACCAGCTATTTACTATTTACAAATGTTTTGAATTTCTTTGTCATGCTACAGGTGCAGAGTTGACTTTAAAAATTCCCCCACGAGGAACTCTATCGTGAACTTGACTGTTGTTGGTAAGTCTAGTATTTTTAATCCATCTCTTTTTGCATCCATAATAATATTATAAAACCCTAACAATACAAAGTATACAAATTGTACAAATTGTACAATATTTTTGGTTATTACTCTGCAAATTACATCTGTCTATTTGCATTTGAATTTGGCGGATCCCGTTAAAAATGACATGAGCGTAATTCCACACAAACAGTATTATTTTGAGGAATTCCAAAATTCTGGTAATTGTCGAGAAAGGAGGAATTATGCAAATCCCTCAAGTATACTTGATACGAGCCTGGAGTCTGGAGTCTGGAACCTGGAGCCGCCAGCCTGTAGTAGATATTCATGGGGAATGAGAAATGAGGAATGAGAAGAGACGGTTTGAGAGTACAATTGAAGATGTACAGATTTGTATGTATGCAGTGAGCACATTAGGAAGGAGGACGAGAGGACTAAAGACTGAAGATGGAAAGTTAATTAACGGAACTCACTCAAGTATTTAAATCAAAGACAAATTTACACATACAAACACAGGGAGCGTTTAAGCTCATCCCAATTCGTCTAGATTCTAGACTCCAGAATCTAGAATCTGGAATCTGGAATCTCGTAGCTTTTAGCTAGTATTATACAAATCAAAGTAGTACAGTGCTATTGACGAATGTGTGTAAAGAGAAAAGAGGCAAGACGCTGGAATGAGGATGAAGAAAGATTAAAACTGTTCCATTCCCTCCTATTGTCAGACATGAAATAGGCAGATCCAACTCCAGAGCCAGCTTCAGCTTCAGCTTTAGTCTCAGATTCAGATTTAGATTTAGACATGGATTTTACAACAGAATTTGAAATTTATCTTGTTTGATCTTCCAGTTGAATGTTCCCTCGTGTTATTCTTGACGGAGTTACGGACAGAGTTTTGTATGCAATTTTAGCATGCCTCAAACTTCCAACTGCCAACTTCCAACTGCCAACTTTCAGCTGGAAGCTTTACAACTTGTTCCTCGATTTCAAGATCCCTTGTGTTCTTGTTCTTGTTCTTGTTCTAGTACAAGTTGAAGTGATTCAACTAGCACAAATATGTCAACAAACTAACCTTGATCAAAACTAGAGTCATCAAGGAATCATCAAGGGCATTAAGTCCTTGACTTTGACTTTGACTTTGACTTTGAATTTGACTTTCTCCGTCAATCTTTTATTTCCATCAGCACCGTGTTCTCGGTACACACACAATAGTATTTTAATAGACGCCATACATATTATTTATTTAGATTATAGATCTATCCTTCAAAAGAATCTATAGTCTTTTCACTCATAGAGAATTTTTCATTTTCTTCTTTTTGTTTAAATGGTTCTTGAGTAATTAAATATTTTTCACCAACTTTCATTGCATCTTTAATCTCCAAGTTGCTTCATATGCAAATCGGATGAGTGTCTTTGGAGAAGAATATGCGTGTGTGTGCATAGTGTATAAAGTATAAAGTATAAGCGTGAGCTCTAAGCTCTAAGCTGGTGTTTTGAACCTTTGAAAAACTCTTAATTTTTGAATAAATTTTCCTCATATTCCCTGGAGCATCCAGAATCCAGAATCATTGAGAACAATTCAAAGGGAAGAGAAAAAGGGAGGGAGAAGAAGAAAGGGAAAGGTACAAAGGGACAGAGCGGGAAAGGGTGACAGGTGGAATTAATTTTGGTACAGCATTTAGCTTTCACCGAAGACGGGGAAAGTCTAGATTTTACATTCTGGATTCCATTCCAAATACTTATACATTGTACATGTTACATGGTGAAAGTATCTTAAATTTAAAAAACATTGTTTAATCTACAAAGTGGATAGAAAGGATAGAAATATCAGGTTTAGCCTCAGCTCCACTGTATCAACTTTTTTGAAGAAGCTTTTGCAATCTGCATCTGTAACCTATCTTATAAAAAGGTATCTCCAATTCCTCCGCTTTCACGTATGTATACAATATACAGTATACTACAAACAAGTTGCATGAATATTACTACTACTATTTAGTAGGAGCACCAGACCCGGCTCAGGCACATTTATTTTCCTTTCACTCTTCTGTTTTTTTTCAAAGGTGCACAAATTGTCTGTTGTCTGTAGTCTGTTGTCTGTGTGTTCAATGTGAAAGGTAAAAAGGGAGATGAAAACTGGAAGATGAGTGCGTTTTACTAGACGCTAGACACTAGACACTGACAACTAAAGTTTACGCATAAAAGGAGAAAAACGCCCGAGTCCTCGTTGCTTCATGCTGGCTGTTGGATGTTGGATGTTAGATGCATCCAGAGGTAGAGGAGAAAGAGGGAGAAATATAGAAACGGAAAGAGCTATACACGGGGGAAGTGACCGACAGATCAAAAAGAAGTAACAAACTACCAAGGGAAAAGGGAAATCCATGTATTCAATGTATTCATTTTCATATTCATATTCGTATTCGTATTTGAACAGAAACGTTGAAATTGAAGGGATTCAATGCCAATGCCAATGCCGATGCGGATGCCGATGCCAATCCCACCGGTGTGCCTCTAGCACCATTTAATCATCTATGCATTCTTTCACTCAAATTTCAATATTTCCCCCATCACTCTTTCCCTTTCCCCATCCTTCTTTCTCTTGTTCCTCTCTTCTCTGTTCTCTCCCTTGTTCTTGACATTTCTACACTCTACACTGTAATCTGTAGCTTCTTTCAATCTCTGTTGCTTCCCGTTATTTTCCAAATTTTGAGAAAAATAGAGAACATGGATGGAAAGCAAATATCAAATTGTCTTATGAATCCTCCAGGATTCTGTATTCGAGATTCGAGATTCGAGTTGTACTAGTAACTAGTAAAACAGATTTTTCTACATTTCCTACATTTTATATTCTGCATTCTACATGATTCGAATTCCTAGTCTAAATTCCCACCACTCTTCATTTACCATTCCCAACTGCAATCCAGTTCAATCCAACCAGACCAGACCACATCACACTACACTTTTGTTTCATGTAAAAATTCATCCATGGAAATCCAAGGATGGAATTTTTCTAGCATGTTTAACTCTTGGAATTTGAATTAGATCCACTGCAATGAAAAAGTGGAGAACATGCATTCTACATCCTACATGGTACGTGGTACACGGAACACTCAACATTCAACATGGAAGAAGAATAGAGATAGATATACAAAAAATGAATTATATAGAGACAAATTGGAAGCTGGAAACTAGAAAGTAGATTTCTCTTCCACTATTCTTTTCTTGAAGAGACAAGATGATAAAAAAGAATGTTAGATATCAAATAATACGTTATACGTAATACGTA
The DNA here is from genome assembly GCA_019776565.1 of Sminthurinus signatus. Taxonomy (NCBI): domain Eukaryota; kingdom Metazoa; phylum Arthropoda; class Collembola; order Symphypleona; family Katiannidae; genus Sminthurinus; species Sminthurinus signatus. The sequence goes on from JABASP010004362.1 coordinate 5,150, forward strand.
ATGCGTGTTTTACTACCATGTAAAATTTAAAGTTCTTGCAGTCCTAATTTTTCTAACATGTAAAAGAATGTCCAAGTCCAAGTGCTCATTTTGAATTCTGGATCCAATATGAATAATTGCACACACGAAGTGGAGAAGTTCATTCAAGTTCAAAGTCATATTCAAAAGTCAAAGTCAAAGTCGAGCGCACTCTTCTTTTTTCTTTGTTTCTTCCTCTTTGCTTCAAAAGAATGATAAAGTACAGAAAAGAAATAAATTGTCTTGACAAATTCAAGACTCTTGTCGCTGTTACAGGATTGAAAAAGGAAGTTTTGAAAAGTTGAGGATTGAGGATGAACAAGACTCTACAACTATTTTTTTTAAGTATTCTCTGATATTTTAACTATTTTAAAATTCAGTCATATTTATTCATCATATTCAAATCAAAGGGATTATCACATAACATATTTTGCGTTATTGTTTCATATAAAATAATTTCAATTTTTGTCAATGTTAGCTAGAGTTTTTTTCAATCTTGACATATATTACATTTTATTAACATTGTTCTTATATGTATCTTTATTTTAAGAAGATAACATAGTTAATTTGAACCCAAACGTTTGAACCAAAGTGAGTTGTCATGTCCACACCTAAAGGCAAAAGCCAAAAGCCTGAATACTTTATCATAAAAAAATGTATAATTTATACTTTACAGCATAAACATGAACATGAACACAGCAAACGAAACAATATTGATAGGATATTTTTTCCATGCTTCCTTTTTTACAAAGCGTAGTGAAAGTGAAGACAGAAAGATGTTCCCTAACTCTACTACAGTCCTCAACATCCAAAATAAATGTATACAGACCCAAAGAACAAAAACCAAAACCGAAACCAACTAGACAATATCATAGATATTCATAGACCGAGAGCCAAATATACACATACAAATGTATACATATTTGTACAATTTATGTTTGGCTTTAAGTATTATCTACTTGTGCATTGTACATTGTACATGTGGTGTGGGGCCAAAGAACAAGAACAGGAGTATTTTTTCTAGATACTGCCTGTCTTCTTTCCCACTCGCTTATTCTTGTTCTCTTGTTTTTCAGCTAAAAAAAACTAAAAGTGTTTCCGTGCTTCTCCACATTTGCCTAAGGATTGTCCTTAGCCACACGTAAAAACCTACTGCTATAGGTAAATGCACAGTACACAGTGCACATTGAATAGTGAACATTGGAAACAAAAGGAGAAAGAAAAGTGAAAAATAGACGGGTACATTGTACAATGTACATCTTTTGCCTAGATTTACTGTTATGGTCGCCTCAGATGGAAATCGAGGTGTCCAAATCGAGAGACATATAACATATAACACTGCATTCGTGGAAAATGGAAGGGAATTTTCCCATGCACAAGAAAAGAGAGGAAGGAAAGAAAGAACCGGTGAGGCGATTTTTGCCTTTGAAACAACTCACAGGCCAGCTCAAGCTCAACACTCAACCCTCAACACCTTTCTCTTTCCCTTCCTATTCTGCTATATCTTCAAATTTTCACACAGACAGTTCGAGTCCAAATGTAAATCCGAAACCAATCCGCTCAACGCTCAACCTTTTCACCCTTTCCACTATTTTGTAGTTTGTACCTTTTCAATTCACTTTGATACTGTATCTAGGATTCAAGTCTATCTTTTACAGTAGGGAATTCCCCATTTTCAATGGATTTCCAATGTATCTCTCTGCTTATCCTTATTGTTCCCATTCTCATCCGCAGATGTAAAGAGAAATAACAACAAAAATAACAATCTGCACATTTACCATATGAATATTTATTGTTGTTGTATGATATAAACTATAAACTTTAAATGTAAATAGTAAATAGATTAATAAATACGGCAGAGTAAACAAACGGAATTTGTACTAAAGTAAAACATTTTATTGCAATTAAAAATTGATTCGAGTGTTAAATACTAAAAATATTCTTGTTTTTTTTCACTTTCCCTTTTAGTGCCACCTTCAATGCCAATAATTTATGATGGGGCAGGACAGCCGGTTGTGTCGACAGTCGGGCCTTATATTGAGGGGTCTGATATTCAATTGAGCTGTAGAGTTCAAGGAGGTATGAAATATTTTTTTCACTTAATGTTTATCTCCCCATTTTTTACTTTTCTCGTGCGTCTCGTATATCGTATATGTGTGATGTGATATGTATTATCTGCATGTAAAATGTATTCATGTATATACATGAAATGTTTGTGCTTGTGCTCGTAGTTGTAGCATATTTTTGTATACTTGCGTTTTTCTCTGCTGAAATATCTTTGTTCAAGAAGGAACGGTGAGGTTCTCCCTTTTCCCTTTTCACTTGGCACTCATTCTTTATGACTCGTTTCCGTCTTGTCACTCTGCCACTACGACAACCAACACCAACACCAGCACCAGCACAGAAACAACCAACAAGCGAGTCTGCCCTCTGCTCACCATAGGATGTAGCCCTACATCTTATTTACATCTCACTTCTTACGTCCATGTGCAAGGCAAACATGCATATGCCATAAAATTATGAGCTAGACAGACTTGACATGGACATTCATTTTTTGGAGCTTGGGTGCAAACACTTTTCTCTACCAAAGAGCCAAGTCGAGTTGAGTCGAGTCAAGCCAGAAGCCAAATGCCAAAAGCCACACAAAAGCAAACCCATTGAAAACCATGGAACACAGTGACAATGCATAATACATAATACTTGTATAAGAGTATAAGAGGAAAAAGGAATGAATGAATGAGTGGATGAATGAATAAAATGAGTTGAGGGTGCCGTTGGACCCCTTTTTATTTTCTCTCTCTCTCTCTCTCTCTCTCTGTTCCATGCGTTTCGTTTTTCTCTCTTCCTTTGCATTTCCTTCCGTTTTTTTTCTTTCTCCATTCCATTTTCCATGCTTTCAGCTTTCAGCTTTCAAGTTTCACGCGCTTTCTCAATCTCATTCCTTTCTTTTCCTTCCTCTCTTTTCCTCTTTTCCTCTTTTCTGCCTCTGCCTTTGACTTTTTTCAACTTTAGCTTTACTACTTGTGTTAGAAAAAAGGGACGTTTATTATTTGTCATGTACATACATCATAATATGCTAATGTCCATGTTGAGGCTCATGTTGCTTCAAGTTTGTCGTGCCAAGGAAAAGTTTAATCCTTTGTATTTATACGCATGCATTCAGTATTGAGTATTTAGTTGCGTACTTTTGAACTCTTTGGAAGGCTTTAGCGAATATTTGAGTGTTTGAGTGCAAATGAGGAAATGAATGGGAAAAGGAAAAGTGTGGGAGTTTACGCATGCATTTTTTCTATAGAAAAAAGTGAAAGTAAAAAACAAAAATAAAAAAATTAAGAATCTGATTGCGTATTGCGTATGCTGTAAATTGTGCAGTGTAGAGTTTGTAGCGTTACAATCGGCTCATTCATTTCAAGCTTTTTTTAGTAGAGTGCTTTTGAAGGTCGTACGCAATAGTAATAATAATAATAATGATAATAATAATCTTGACAAAAATCTAAAAATGTCCTTTTTCTTTTTCCGTTTTCCTGTTTCATTTGTACATGATGTTTGATATGACTTTTGTTTCGATGTTTCCAAGCCATTGAAGTATTTTTAAATTAAGAATTTTTGAATGATTTTTGAATTTTGGATGTACAGGTTCACCACTGCCACACGTTTCGTGGTGGGTGAATGGAGAGTTGGAAGACTCCACGTACCACGTGGGCCGTGATGGTGACGTGGTAAACGACTTCCTCTTTAGGAATTTAAATCGATCCCATTTAAATTCCCAGTTCTCCTGCCGAGCCAGTAACACTCGATTGATTCAACCTGTGGAAAAAACCGTGGTTCTTGAGCTCAATTGTAAGTAACTGTTCATTTTATTACATTTTTATAAAAATATACATATAAATTATGCGTGGATAAAATTAGTAAGGAAAGGTAAAAATCAGCATAAAAAGTATACCAAGAAAATCATATGGAAAATTTAGCTCACGGTCATGAAAAGTCTAGTAAATAGTAAATAGTGAATAATCATTAATGTGAGGGTAATTTTCCGCTGTCTAACATCAGGTGTAAAATGTAAAATATTATAACGGACAACAAACAAGGGGTACTGAGCGAAAAGCATGTAGTAGATACATGATTCTTGATACACTATGTATCTGTATTATACAGCTTCTGGATTGTAATATCCATCGAACATTGAACAAGCCAGTTTGAGCCAAACTTGCTCACTGTTCACTTTCATCCTCTTTCGTCGAACAAGCCAATTTCCTCTTTATCCTACAATTACCCGTGACGGGTTGGTTCCTTGTCAATTTCCAGGCATGAAAATCAATCTTTCAGCCTCTATATCTGTATACTTTGTACTTTACAGCTTCCACTTTCTCCACCAGTTTACATTTTATAGAAAGAAGCATTAGTTTACATTAACGTCTCATGACGAAGGGAGAATAGTGTGTTCAGCGAGTAGCTAACTACTAACTACAAAGATACTTAAGCTGCTCAAGTTGATCTGCAAACGTTTGGAGTTTGGAGTATAAAATATTGTACCTTGGCACAACATTGTAAATTTATAATGTTCAGACTGCAGACTGTAGGCTCGATGAAAAAGTTTCAGTATTCAGTACCTCCAATCTAAATTACATCAACATGCCAGCCCAGTCAATAATAAAGCAGCAACATTCAAAGCATTCAAAATTCTACATTTTCAATTTTTAGTCCCTATTTCACATGCGTACGTCGTACATTTTACATTTTACACATACATTGTACATTGTACATTTCCATTCGTTTAACAAAAGAACAAGAAGAATTTTTTTAAATACAAAAATTTGCATGAGGAAATTTAAATCAAGAAGCTTTTTATGTATTCAGTTGCAGATTTTGTAAATTGTAAATTGTAAATCGTAAATTGTAGATGTTAGATTGTAAATTTTGCACAGGAATGACTCGGGTGACCAAATTAATGAAAGTTGACTGGAGAAAAAATAAACATTGTGAAATGAAATCTGCATACAATCTCATGTTTACCAATCCCAATGATCCGTGATCCGTGATCCGTGACTCTCACTCGCTAACTCAGACATTAAGACATAATCATAACTAGTATAATTCGACGAAACGTCGAGTTGACCGGAGCCGTTGGCTTTCTAACCAAATATCGTCTATCACATGCTCTTGCACAACAAATCTCGTCACTT
>JABASP010004363.1:0-10348 GCA_019776565.1 Sminthurinus signatus
GAAGAAGTTTTGATTATACCGTGAAGTGGTTGAACTTCATCCAAATTCTTTTCTACAATTTCTTTAACTGCAATACGAACTTGAGTGCTTAAATCCCGGGCAGCATATACAATACCATAAGTTCCTTTTCCTAGGATTACTTTTTTATTCTGGTCATCGTATTCATATTCATACTATACAAAATAATAAAATAAAAAATAACATTGTTAATAAAATCATGTTCAGAGTGATACATAGATCAAATAGATGGTATAATAAGTTTATATCATGGCTTCTAAATTATAAAGGTTAAAAATTATAAATTACTCGAATTTGTTCTGCAGATAAAGCAGCGTCCAAATCAGTGAATTTATTGGCTTGGTCTGCTGTCATAGAAAGGACAAGATTGAAAAAGTGTTCTCTGTATTGACTATTTGGAAAGTACATGTGAAAGTCATCCGAGTTCTCATGGACATAGAGAAATACACAACGGTCATCCCGCTTGTACAAACTAGTTTTTGAGTAAATGAGTAAAAAAAAAAGAAAAGGAGAAATAAAACCACAAGTGATACAACAAATTATAAATTATCATTCAGCATTCTTTATATTAAAAAGTTGACCCATAGTGTTCTACAAAATATGTAACCTAAATCCGGGTAAAAAGTTAAAAGAATTACTCACCTCACTGATCTTATCATGTCTGCAGTGAATAGCCAGTCGTGAACTTGCTTGCAACTTGAAATACGACATTTTAAACAAATGTTAGAAATTTGTAAGGATTTGGGTTCAGCTCCGAGATTTAAAAGGACATAACTTGGCATGTAAACTCTTGAAGGCTCCAAAATCAATATCTGTAAAATGATTATTAAAGAAAAAATAAGAAGCTGTGAGGATTTTGTCTTTTATATATAACATTATTATAATACTATTATCAATCTTTGACATTTTTTTGGTTCATCGCTTCACAAAATGTATTCTTTCCTTCTATACTGATTTGAATTTTACCTTTTTTTCCATTCCTTTTTACGTAAGCATGAGATAAAGTATAATTCAAAGTACACTAATACTATTTTTTTAATGAAAATATTCAAAAGTGAATACATAAAATGGTTTTAGGAGTATAAGAACTATAACTTTTAGGAATAATCAAACCATAATAATTGATATAAATGTACCGGTATTCTAATAGAATCTCCAATTTCACTCCTTGTAGCTTCCATTAAATATTCTATCCAAAAGTAGAAAATGGTTTCTTCTGGTGTTTCGATCGCGTCTTGTTTTCTAAATTGCTTTATCAAAGTGATGTTTCCAATTGTTGATTTTACATACCTTTAAAAGACATAAGACATAAAGTAAAGATATATTTACATCATCATCACCACCATTTATGTAGTACTAAAAATTAAAATACAAGTAGGAGTTAAAAAAAATATACGTCAAATACTGGAAATTTTATAAATTACCAGTTAGGTGGTTTCAATTTAAACATACACTCTGCAGCCTGTAACAAAAAAAACAAACAAAGATAGTTGACTAATTGTAAAATTAAAATTTACTAAAATACAAAAATTGAAAGCTAAATATGATTAAACTTTGATCGAAAATTGAAACGTTTTGAAGTACAAATAACAAATACGATAGAAGTATTCGTATTTCTAAAAAAGGGACTCAACAAGAATTATTGATTATTGTTTTACTAAATAAAATACCTGTATAGCTTTCCCGTAGTTTTTAGCAAGAACACTGATTTCAAAAAATGTTGCTACATCCTAAAATTTTGAGTGATGAACAATAAGAATTATTTACCATCAAATATTACAGAATAAAATTGAAATAATTTTATTATCCATAAATAATAAATTATGATATTGAATAAGAACTCTAAATTGTACGAAAAAAAAAACGTTTACCCAATAATCTTGAAGCGATGAGAGACTTCCTTTCTTACCAATCAAATTATTAAGCACCATACCTAAAAAGATAAATTGCAATTACAATTTTCAGTGTATTTTAAATCAATATTATAATAATTATTATTAGTCAACATATATATTTTTTAAATATCATTAAAATTAAATAGAAAAATTACCAATTTGTTGTAGTTCCACTGATTCAGAAAACTCCATCCCATTGACTACTAACAATGTGGCTAAATTAATACCAGCATATTCATTTGGTTGAACTTCAAAACCTTTTCGATACCAATGGATAGCATGTTGTAAACTTTCTTTATCCATGTAATTTGATTCAACAAATTTATCCTTGTAAATTCGGCCGCAAAGACACACCAGATCCTATTAAAGTATTTTAAAAATAAAATTACATTAAATGAAATACGCATATATTATAATATATTATATTATGTCAAACATCCAACATTTGAAAGGTATCGTCATTCATTTTCCCTTACTGGCACATGATTCTCCTTCTTTTCCAAAGCTTTTGTAATGACTTGAAGTGCTTTCTCACGATCTCCCTCTTTGTTTCGACGATTTAATGCAAATGCATACAGGTACATGATGGCAGGTGTATTTATACAATTTTTGTAATTATGAAGAGATTTAAGAAATTCTAGATTATCCACTAGATTAACCATGGCGTCCTATTGAAGAAAACAAAATAATAGGCCATTACTTAATATAAGGTGACCATAGGTAATATAATATTTGCACTTACGTATACTTTGAAAATAGTTAATTAGCTAAACTTAAAATTGTACACTCACATAATCTTGAATTTCTCGAAAAGATAAAAGCATATTGTATACTACTTCAGAAGAAATGACATTTGGATCATCTAAACGTTTTTTCATGGCATGTAAAGCTTTGGATAATTCATTATCAGTCAGTGTTTCTCGAGCTTTCTTTAAATCTGCCAAGAATTTATCTTTCATATGAGCTCTAGAAAAAAAGACAATTTAGAACAATACGTTTATTAGTTTATCTTGTACAATATTCATACTCGTAATACTATTACATATATATATTTATTCACAAAAAATGTATAATCCAGAGTATTAATATAACTAATTTTACAATGTAAAATCGGTTCCTTACTTTGACTGAATTTCAACATCTTGAAGTAACCGTTTAATTTTTTGCATGAGAGGTGTTCTAGTTTCAACTCCTTGGTCATCAGTACTATTTATAATACAATTAGGCATTGTCACGACACATGAACTACAATCCAGTACTCGATACGTGACGAATGGATAATTTGTGCATGATAACTACAACAAAAAATAAATTCAAATTAATTAAACTGTACTATGTGTGTAATATATTTTTAAATGTTGTTTGTATTCGAACTAATTACTTTAAAGGATTTATACAAACACATGCATTAAACATTTATAAATGTAGTAAAGTTTTACCTTTAAAGGCATAGTAACTTCCGTGTCATAGTCATTGTACATTAAAATATTGTCCTTCATATTAAAGCTCTCTCGTACTCCTAAATGGTAAAATAAAGTGTTCTTCTGAATATCTATAGATAAGTCAATTAAGGCAACGTCCGCATTGTACATAGTTTCCAGAACATTTGCTTCCCCAAAATCTAAGCGTTCAAACTAAAAAAAAAGTGTACAAAAAAAACAAATACTAATTACAATTAAATCTATGAGATTACAAAGTTTGAAAAGTTGTGTACATATTACATATTCGATAATTTCTACCTGTACATGATGACAGTTTGCATTGAGAAGATTACATGCATTTTTGACTTCTTCCCAAGCTCGTTTTCGATGTTGAAGACGAACTGGATTTTGTAAATCAATAACAAATGCTACATCCATACGAGGTCTTTGAGCAATCGTTGTATGTCCAGAATTATCACTTCGACTTCCAATGCTATCAGTAGCACTCCGATTTTCTGCAATTGAAAATTCAACTTTTAATCAAGCGTGTTCATTTTATATTTACGTACACCAATTTACATAACATCGTTGCTTATCATATTATAAGAGAGAGAAATTATAGATACCTAAGTATATATACATTATAAAATGTGTCAAAGATCACAAGCAATATAAAATGATTCACAAGGATTAGTTTATATGAAACATGACCTTTCAACAACAACAAAGTACTTGCACAAAAACATAAACTATATTATATATATATATATTGCAACTATACCTGGAATTTCTAATTCTGTCCCGGCGTTTGGATTTCCGCTTGGCATTTTGATGCTTCTCGGTAAAATAGAGTGAAAAGTGAAAAGTGAGAGTGAGACGAAAAATTAGACGGGATCTCGTTTTGTCTCGTTTCTGAATTTATAATAATAATAATATTATACAGTTCAATTTCTTGAGCACTACCATAAAAACTTGTAAGATAACTCGTTGCATACATATATCTATATATGGAGATGTATATTTTTTTTTGTAAGACTAAAATAACTTTGTATTGTTCAACGATATTGTTGTAAATATTTATATCAGCAAATCCTTTTACACCGTCTATTTCAAACCTATTTTATTTTGGACACTCTAGTACAAGTCAATCTCTCATATACTCTGTCATCTTTCAAGAAATCTGCAATTTAAGTAAAACAAAATTATACATTAATAACATAAAAAAAAAGAACACAAGTTTATTGTTTCATTAAAAAAGCTGTTTCAATATATTATTCTTACATGATAAATTCATCATTTCACTTTGGAATAATTTTAGATTTCATGGGTATAGTACACATATAGATATTTATAATCACATCAAAATTATTTGTGTTTCACAGAAATAAATCACAGATTTGCTATTACATTTTCTGTATCATTACATAAATATTTAGCACGTATTACTATTTATGTGGGATGTTAGCTACTTTTACATGTACTATGTATTCGCACTTTCAAACTATTTAACAGATTAATAAATATCCAAGTATCTACAAAAACTAATAAGACTTGACTGGTGATCGTGTAGTGTGTGTAGAGTTAAAATTAAAATAGTTTTTTAACACTCATTTAAAACGTTAAAAGTTAAAATGATGAATTACTAATAAAATAAAGTTTATTTTCTAAAAACTTCCTACTTCGCGCTTTAGCAATTCATATATAGATGTAAAAGTCGTAAATACACAGACGAGATATAATTATTTTATATTTGGTTTTTTTATTCTCATTTGTTTATATTTGATTACAATTAATTTACGGTTTTTCGGGACATCGAGGGCGTTTTTTAGTTGTGTTTGTTGTGTATTTATATTCTAAAAAAGTTATTAAATGTGTTTTTGTTGAGTGTTTTTTTTATTGAAAAAAGTATAAGTTCAGTTCGTAGAGAGGTTCAAAATTGACATTTGGTATTTGGTAGGTATATTACTTTAATAATACTAAACATGTGTGTCATAAGTATACCTAATATATATTATAACATAAATACTCATAAATAGTTATGTAACTACTTTGTTTTTTGTTTTAGTAGTAGTATTTCATTAAACCCCTTTTGAAGGAAGATTTTTTAAAAAGTGTTGAATTTACAATTTACTGTTGTGGTACACTTGTTGCTTTTGTTCACATGTTTACTAATAAACTGTGTTCCTTGTTTAGTTTTTGCTCCCACAAACATGGATAAACTTCGCCGAGGTTAGTCCATACATAAATAAATAAAATATTCACTATAAAACATTTATTTTTGAGAATTCACAACTTTCTTGACATAAACTTCATTTTTATTTCATGTACTTTTATAGCTTTGAGTGGAGAAGATCAAGAGAGTCAAGCGGAACAAGGAGGAGCTGCAGGAGGAATTAATGAAATAATTGACACGTCCAGCCTTAGCTGGTCCACAAGACTGAAGGGCTTTTTAATATGTTTTATTGTTGGGTTCTTATTCTCTTTACTTGGATCATTTATGCTGTTCTTTACCAATGTAAAAGCATTTGCAGTATTTTACACATTAGGAAGCGTCACTTCTATTGGGAGGTACAAAAAATAATCATCCATAGGAAATATTTTTATACTCGACAAAATTTTCTACAAACTAACAAAATGTAACCTTTTTCAATCACTTTAGTACAATTTTTCTCATGGGACCAATAAATCAGTTGAAGAAAATGTTTGCATCTACTCGGGTGGTTAGTTTACATAAAAACATTATGAAACATAAAAAATATTACATGGTTTGATTTTATTATTATGTGTTTTATCAGCCCATAACTTATTTATACAGTATAGCTTTTATGAAGACCCTCATATATGGTGTTTTTAATATTCATGTTGTGATTTTATAGATTGCAACTGCTATTATGCTCGCCTCTTTGGTTTTGACCATATTCTTTGCGGTTAAAGTAAGTATACAGTCCTACACTTTGAACTGCATATATGTATCATATTATGGCTAATTTATGCTTTTAACTTTTAATATGTATGAAAATTCAGGAAAATGTTGTAAGCATGCCAAATTGAAGTAAAATATCTATAAACATAATATCATGCTTTTGAAAATAGTTTTTGAATACCAAAATTTTTAGATTATCTATAGCACCTGTTGCTGTGTTTTCACTATATACATGTCTGTACAGTGAGCTTTTTATACAGAGTTACTGCATGTATAATAGTGAATATTATTATATATATATAATATATATTAAATATTAAAGAATCTATAATGATTTAGATTTTAGATAATTCATCATTCAATATGTATATTTATAAACATATGTATGTACATTATGCATATAATAATATACTTCTTCATTTGTTATACATAAGTACATAAACTGGAAATTTTGTTTTTATATGCCATGAAATTCCAAAAGTATATTGTATATAATATAGTAATGTAACTAATGTATTTTATTTTTCTTTGTTCTAGGGTAAATCCGGCCTCGCTCTTCTTTTCTGTGTAAGTTTTAGTACTTTCACTCTTTAGAACATTAAATTTATTGAACTTTATAAACTAATAATAATATACAAAGTTAAGTAAAAACAAAAATTGAGTACACTTTACATGTTTGTTGTAGTGAAGAAGGTTATTTTTCCTTAATTTTTTTGAATAGATAATTCAATTCCTCGCAATGACCTGGTACTCCATATCATACATCCCGTATGCTAGAGACGCAGTAAAAAAGACTCTTTCCGGAATTTGTCTTTAACTTTTTGTCTGTTCTTCTTTGTTCAATAACATTCATTCAATTCATTTGTCCTAATCAGTTAGAAATATATATGAATGTACATATTTTTATATATTTACATTGGAATAGACTGATTGGAGTATAGTGATGAATGTAATAAGATAATCATTTATTTACCTACGTGAATTAGTGTGTGCAGTTTTGCTACTACTACTACTATTTAATTCAAAATGGAACAATCTACTAAAAAATAAGGTACTGATTGATACATTACCTATATATTGTTTGTTCTTATTAGCTTATTACAAAAAAAAAAAAAGAAATGGCATGCTATTTATTGCATAATATAGTATTTTTATTTATTTTATAATCATACTTTTCATTCCCCATTCCATTAATGTTTAATATTAAATAAGTTATTTAATATCAAGGTTATTTGTCTGTATTTTTCATTTTGGTACGTCAGATTTTATTGAGGTAAAAGAGTAAAGACTTGTTTTATAGAAGATCCATATCATCATAAATCATGACAGATGATGCACCTACAGATTTTAATAACAATCCCTACGAAATTATAGACATAATGAATGTAATTTTAGTTTATATATTATATATTATGCTTAAATCATGTTAAGATAAATAAATATTCTTCCATGCAAACATGCGGTACAACAATCAGTATAGAGTTAAAAATCATATAGTACAATTATTGCGAATGATAAAAGAAAGTAATATATTTAAACTATTTTCTAAAACAGGTATATATATAATAATATATATAAGCTGTACTTAGTAATTCTATCAAAAAAATTCTAGGTTAAAAATAGTTAAAATAAAAGGCATTAAAATATTAAATCAGTTTCATGTATTTTTCTATCTCAGGGCAGGGTCATGAAAAATTAAATACCTAAAGGAAATGGGTTGGAAATAAGAATTTTGTATGAAAATGAGAATGATTGGTTAATTACTATGTTTGTAATATAACAACATTATGCGTGTCAACTAAATTATATAGCTGACTTCTGTTGTATGATATATTACATAATATAATATTTATGTATAATATGTATTTATGCATGCCTGTTTATTCTAGTGTGGGTTAGTCTGCATGTTGTTGTTGTTGTAGAATAACCGTACAATATTATTTAAATAATTTATTGTTTGTTGACAGTATTAGTATAATGTATAGTATACCTCTTTTTGTTTAGTAAAACGATCATTATTATTGTTTGTCATAATATAAAATATAGAATTTAGTTTTTGCATAATAAGTTTCAAGTTAAATTTTAAATGTATTTTATGATTTCAAAGAATGTGTGGCATTTTGAAACATGTTAAATTATGTTGTATACATAGGTAAATATGTCTACAAAAAAATAAATAATGTAAATATATTGTATGATTCATAGTAATAGTAATTAGTAATAATTACTAATTACTGTCATAAAACGTACGTAATAAATGAATAATAATAAATTGGAAATTAAATTAAATTTTATCAAATTAAATGTAAAAACATGTCAAAAATCAATCTCCATATTAATATTTTGAGTCATATTATATCGAGTATCATTTCGTTTTCGAGAGTATAATATAGAAAAAAAACTCCCTCGAAATAATTTATTTTCAGTTTTTGCGTGATGTCATACACTTTTTCTAATTATTGGGTATAATAATAATAGTAATCATAATATATTAAATAGTAATTCTTTGTTTTATACACATAGTAATATAGTTTTTATATCGTACAAATAATAATAGTAGTTTTAAAATAAATAAATAGATAAAAAGATTTGGTTAATAAGTTCACAGATTTCGTACTTCCTCATTTCATTTCCGATTTGTTAAGGCCTCACTCAAGAATTGCATAGCTTGATCTAGACCTTCCCCTTTGATGGCAGACGTTTTAAATATTTGGAATGTTCTATTTCTCAATGAGTCTAGCCCAAGAGCGGTGTGAATCTCTGTAAAAATTGAAATATAATATACATATATATATATATAGTATGTTACAATATATTATACCACCGTTTTATAGTAAGAAAAGACATTTTTACAAACATAATAACAACAAACTATTATTATGTATAGCTAGTTCTTGAAAGACCGTTACATAAGGAACGGGTCTTTCAAGAATAACGTAGTAAGTTTACAATCAAAATAATATATTATTAATTATACCAGCTACAGACATAGCTCCTTCCATGTCTTGTTTATTTGCTAATACGACCAGAATTGCATTTTTTAACTCATCTTCCTGCACATATGAAAAATGGAGAAAAGAGGAAATTAAATATACATAAAATATTGCCACTATAAAATGTCACATAATATATTTTATATGTATAATATTGGATTGTGAATTAGATAACAACAATAGAAGTAAATATATTCAACAAAACATACCTGGAGCATTTGAACAAGTTCTTGTTTTGATATTGACAATCGATCTCTGTCTGCAGAGTCAACTACGTATAAAATAGCATCAGAGTTTTGATAATAACAACGCCAATAAGGCCGAATACTTGACTGCCCTCCGAGATCCCATACTTGAAATGTTAAATTTTTGTAAGTGACTTGCTCTACATTAAAACCAATAGCTACAAAGATACACATAAACAGAGAGAGAGAGACATTTCAATTAATTAAAAAAAAAACCGTACTTTGTAGTAATCATGACGCATACAATAATAAATAATATATCAATTTTATGTATGGATATGTATATATGTATTATATTCGTACTTGGAATAGTGGTCACAACTTCTCCGACCTGTAATCTTTTAAACAGAAAAAATAAGATTTTAAAAATAAATTTTGTAAAAGAAGAAACAATGAAGGAAATCATAAACAGAACATATTTAATTATTTCAATTACATTCATATACAAGAAAACTACAAAAAAAACAACAGGGTACTAAATAAAACAATCTTGTCGGTTTCAAACAATATATAATAATTATTATTAGCATAATATAGACAAACAAAGATCAAAATATAAAACCCAATTATACTATTTTTTCATGGAACATGAATAATTTGTTACAAACTTATTTATATATTTACAAGCTGTCACAATGATTGCAAAACATTTTGTACCAACTATCGGTACATATTATGTACACAATGTTTACACAATAATTATAATTTATAATCAGTAAATTATTATACCTATATAAAATTGTAGTTTTTCCAGCTCCGTCAAGACCTAATATTAATATTCTCATTTCCCTTCCACCTATTAGATTTTTCAAGTATGTGAATACCCCTCCTGTAATCAACAAACACATTTTAT
>JABASP010004364.1:0-10343 GCA_019776565.1 Sminthurinus signatus
ATTTGAAACTTCAAATCGGTTCAAATCCATTCAAATTATTCGAGTCAAAGTCGAGTCATAGAGTCATGGGAAGCTATAATTAAAGTACTTATAATAAATTATTGAGCATGAATTTTCTAATTTATACTGTAATAATATTAAATATTAGCAAGTCAGCTTCTTGACAAGAAAAGTTCATGCACGTCTATACACTATAAACTATACACTATACACACAACATAAAACTCTCTCTTCCAAATAAAAATCTTGTACAGTTTCTTCTCACCAGATTTGTACATGTACATATTTACATTTAAAAATATTAATAGGAAACAAGATGGTTTATGTATTTTGCCCGTGTAAATTGTATCATGTACGTTGTAGAGCCTACAAGAGTTGTAGTGCAAGTACAGTGCTCAATGTTCATACAACTACGATATGCATACATCTAAAATGTACATTTTACACCGTACACTGAAAGTACTACACACTACACAGAGAGTTACACTGTGCCAGTGAAACTGTGAATGTGAATGTGAGTACATGTATTCATTCGAATGACGTGTGTACTCTGCTGCTCCTCGTCGCATGGTTGGTTATGGAAGGAGCAGAGAAAGGACGCCAAGTAAGTTGGATACTTGAGTTTCCACACATCTGGACAGAAATTGTGAGCTTTCACAATGGCAAGAAATTGGCGAGGCAGAGAGGCAGAGAGACAGAGACAGCGAGCGAGTGAACGAACAAGGGAGCAAGCGAGAGGGAGAAGGAGATGGAGATGGAGAGAAAGCAGGCAAGAGGAGTGACGGAGGAGAAAGGCGTGAGAGATGACGGACCAACATGTGTATTATAACATGTAGTTTAGCCTGTACTCTGTACAATATATAATAATATGGTGTACAATTCAGAGGACAGGCGATAGGGAACTCCAGAAGCAACTGTGGGTAAATCCAGGGTCGTTCTTTTTCATTTTATTTTATTTTATTTTCCTTCATTTTATTACTCTTTACATTCCAATTCCAATCCTGAAAAACCTCGGATACGTACTTTTCATACAGTATAAAGTAAGAGCTATGCCCAATGAACACCATAGCATATTTTATTCTGTATTCTATATTCTGTCCTCAACTTACATAAATCTGTGTTTTTTATATTTATACTGACAGAAGGATGACTGTCGAATGACGAATGACAAACAGCGAAAGATGAATGAATGAAGGAAGAAATGAATAGTTCCTGAGATACCAAAATCATGCTTTTTTAGTTTTACAAATGATAAAGGACAGACAAAATAGAGATAGATGTGAGATGGATTTCCTTTTCTTTGGGTTCTTCTCATTATGAAAGGGGAGTATTAGGTACTATATCTAAACAAATAGAATGTAGAATGTAGACTGACGAAGAAAAAGGTTGTAAAGAAAACATGTAGAAAGAAAAGAAAGGAAATGAATCAAGCTGTCTTATAAACCCGATGATGCTTTTCTAAAGAGACAAAAATACTAAAATTCAAAGAGATGTAGAATCCAGAATGAAAAGGGAATTGAGAATTGAGAATTGAGAGCGCACACAGACATATCAAATTATAAATTATAAATGGAAATTTGAAATCAAACCCCACATCTACTGTCTATTGAAACTATAGATGTAGAATCCAAAATCCACAATCTAGAATCTAGAACCTGGGATTCAGGATATATCTATCTAAAATGTAGAATGTAGAAACTCAAGTCTGAGTCTGAGTCAGATTCAGATCCAGACTCCTTCGTCATACAATTATTTTTTTTTACAGTAAAAGCTTTAGATTGGATGATAGAAACAGATCTTGTATGCTTATGTTATATAGTGACTCAGTATTAGTAGTGAGTAGTGAGAGCCACCACTTGCCTTTACATCGTACATCATATATCATATACAATACATATGGTAGACAAAGACGCAAAAACTTGTCCTATTGTATTTCACAAACATTCCTAGTTAGATTTTGCGTACTCAGTACTCATGTTATTTGAGAGCATTTGACTTTGACATGAGACAAAAGCAGAAAAGTAGTCTATGGATTTCTTTACAGACTTTTATCTTTTAGGTCTACAATTTTTACTAAAAAATTATGGGGCTACTGAAAACTTTTGTTCATTATATTAACCTTTGCCATTTGTCATTTGTCATTTTTTATTCAAATATCACAACTTTCACCTACGTTGATTGACCTGAAATCCATAATTTTTCAAGTAATTCTACATTCTACAGTATCTTGACAGATGATTTGCTGTCAAAGTTAAAGTCAAACTCAAAACTTTTCCAAATTGTGCTTTTAGTAAAGAGAGAAATGATTAAAGTGTCTAAAGTTTGTACTTTTTTGTTGTTTTTGCATCCCGCATGGTATATGGTATGGAGTATGGTAGAAGTAACACATAATATTCCACTCTATAAAGTACACATAAAACATAAAGTAATCCTACCCGCATCGAAATTAACTGATACTGAAACTGAGACCGAGACCGAGGTCGAGTTAAAAAATCTACAACCAACATTCTACATTCTACATGGATCTTTGAAGTCATTATGCATACTTTTATCTTTTATACATTACATATGACATATTACATGACTATTTTTAATATCGAGAAACTGAAAACATGAATGTGTATTTTTATGTATTTAACTTTTTTATTATTATGCCAATTTATTAACTCTTTTTATTCTTCTTCTTCTTTGCATAATATAAACTGACTACTTATCAATGTTATGTCAATGCAAGTGTACAATGTACATTGTACATGACAGTCGAGAATTCATTAGAAAAAGTCACAGAAAAATATACTGTTCTACGATAAAGTAGTACAAAAAGTAAAATCGATCCTCTTTTTTAATTAACGTCTCTACAGTATGATGTACGGTAGAAACGACATTGGAAATTGGAAACAGGACTAATAAAAATTTGACTCCAAAAGTAGAAATACGTATAGAAAATAAGCATTCGTATAGTAAACCAATCACTTTATATAACTAATATCCCTGTACAATGTACAATGTACAATGCACAGATCAAGATGAAAGTAGGAGTGGGTCATTCAGATCCAGTTTCATTTCCATCAAATTGAATCACAAATTATACTACACCATGTCTCAAATCTAGCATGATGCTAGTAGCATCTAATAGATACATAGGAATTGCAAATTGCACATCCATTCACGAACTAGATACTATAGAAACACATTCTCGTGGAAGTAATACCATTCCGTCATCACCAGTCACTAGTCACTTGTGATGGACACTTGACTCTAATTATTCGTACTCACATATCCATGAAAAGCACTCAGAATGGAAATTTGATCTCATGTGTCGGTACATCCGTCTCCTAAAATGTGTGTTGTGTCTTACAACTTACGACTTACAACACTCAAGAGCCTCTCGTCTCTAAAATACAGATATAAATAATGCATGGAATCTAGAATCACGGGGAATTGTCAAGTAATGGTGTAAAAACATTGAGTAAAAGCATTACTAACTCATATCTTGTTCTTAGTAGATACGATCACGATCACGAATACGAATACGATTAATACACTTGACTTGAGATTTGAGTCACATCATTACTCAATTTAAAGAATGGCTATGGACTGTGGACTGTGGAAATCTCAATACCCAATACGAGGTAATCCATTCATTGGGAAGAAGATAAAAGGTTATCCTCTAAATCCCCACTTTTATTCCAGGTACTGAATTGAATTGAATTGCTTCCCGATATGAAAAATTGAGCCATGGGATAAAACATAAAATATAAAATAGTATTCAAATTATATGAAAAGGGGGATTTTATAGACACTTCTGAGAGAAGGAATGAAAACTTGTGCATTCTGGAATAAATTTTTTGGATACGGTTTCCGTTCAGAATTCCGATTTAAATTCCCACAATAATTGTTTCTACATTCTGCATGCCACTAATTCTTTTTACTGGTAACTTGTTGCGAAATGAGTACGAGACGAGAGTTTTCCAGTTTTGTTCCAAGTTCTAAAGTATCTATGTTCTATGTTTTATCTTTCATACTCCAATTCATAATATTATATATTATATATATTCAATTTTCAATTCAACTAAAAACTCAATATGGACTATGGACCCAGCTTTTCAAAACTCCTTGTAAGTTTATATGAATGTCTTGCACATAATAGAGTTTGAGCAACATGTAAAATGTAATACTAATAATATCGATTCAAAAATCATTCATGGGTTTCAATTCCATGTGCACTGGAGTTGAGTGAGTGGAAATCCATTACTAAGTGATGAAAGAGAGGATTTATGATAATACTCAATTCGTGTATCATCATGAATTTTCCTCTCCATTTTGTACATGAAAAGCTTGAAAATTCAAATTCAAATTCGACATCCAAATGACATGCCGGGACTTCCTCAAACCTCAAAGAGACAAAATTGATATTCAAAATTCCGTTCATCGTAAACCGTTTGAATTGGGGAAATACACTGGACCATATTTCAGAAAAAGGGAGCTCGGTGTTGCGGCTAAATCGGCAACTACTAAAACCGCTTTATTTGTGTAGTTCTCAAAACATACCCTGCAAATTTAAACGTTACTGGCTCTTTGAGGTCACACAAGATACAACAAAGTTTAAACGACGATAAATATAGCTTAATTAACATATAATTCACTAAAAATAGCTATTAAGCTATGAAAATATTGGACATAAAAAAGAAGTGAATTGCTACTTGGATGTAAATTCAAAATTCAGGAAATTTTCATTCTCAAATTTTGATTAGGTATAAATGACTCAAATGCTAAATTTAGGCCCTAATCTTTACAACAACAACAACAACAACAACAGGGAATTTTCCACACTAACTATCTCCTACAATTTGTGACTTCAGCTTGACTCTTAAACTTTTTGCTCTGAGGATGGAACTATCATAGGATATTTTCATATGATCAAAGGTCAAAAGGTCTGATCTTTTTGGAAAAAATTGACCTCTGAGTATAAAGCATGTAGCTTTTGAAACCTTTGATGCATGTGTACTTTAGGAGACGAGTGTACAGTGTACAGCTGACGACAGAGAAGTGTCATTACAATGCATAAAACATAAACACATCATTCTCTGATTCTATACCTCCGATTTGATACATACATTTTATGCATCATGCATTATGCATGGCTCGGTATTCGGTATACATAGAAAATAGAAAATGTTCTATACTTTAAGACACACAAGAAGTGAGAGTCTTTCATACTGAATATTGAATTGAATAGAAAGTAATCGGATTGTTCTTTTAAAAAATGTAAAGTTAGGTACTTTTTTATACTTTTGGTCTTCTTCACTGAAGCAAAGAATCTCTCGAGTACAAGAATGCTTTATTTTATTACATCCTATCTTTCCTCGAATCAAAAGTACAGTGTCTAGTGTCTAGAGTCTAGAGAGTTCTTTAGGATTTCACGTTTGTGAACGGTAACATGGAATAAATATTACGTGTTATGAGATGCATTTTCTTTTTCATTCATATTTTACCCTTTGAATGAGAATAAAAATGAAAATCCTAGAATTGAATTCCTTCCTTCTTTCTCCTCTTGGTCCGCTTGATCCGTTGTATATATTTAACCTGAAGATTAAATTTTGTTACAGCTCATACAGAATTGAGAAAATTGGGGGGAAATATAGAACTTGTAGAATTTCCAACTCAATTTTACATGCAGATATGAATCTATATTTTCTTCTTTTTCTAAATATGAAAAAAAACTAATCTACATCTTCTATCTCCTTCTCTTCTTTATTCTTTACCTTTGGTCTTTCTACACGACATCACCACTATGAACTTTGAGCTTTAAATATTAAATATTCAATGGCATGAATGCAATAGACTAGTACTTTTTAAATAGTAATTTGTTTCAAATTCAACTCGGAATTCTGAATAATGTATAATATAATATAATTTGTACAATAAAAGTAGTCGGGCAGGAGTAAATTCAGTATTAAATTTCAATTTAATACAGAGCATTCTAAATTCTGAATGTCACTTTGCATTATTATTATTATTATGCAACATTAAAACGCGCAACCTGTTCATACAATTTACAATTTATATTGTATTTTTGAAATATTAAAAAATGCATTTGAGCCAGTTTATTATTGGTTTCCCACTTTCCTCCTTCATAATTTCAAATTATACAACACACAACATGTAAAGTCTAGAATCTAGAGTCTAGCATTTTCCACAAATAACAAATAAACTTGGAGAATCAATATAATCGGCAATTGGCATTGAGCATTGAACACAATATGCTCGTTAACTGGTGTAATATTAATTCTGAGCTGGCCACAGTTGTGACTCACTCACTACAATAGACTACAGTGATCTAAAATAGTAATATAAAACAGAGTAAATTCCCCCGTTTTATCCCTGTCTAATAATACTTTTAATTCCAATTTATAGGGTTTTAGATGCTCCGCCTGTGACGTTCACAGTTCACAGTCGCTTCTACCTTCTATCTATTTGTTCCAATCTGCAGTCCACAATCCAAAATCCACAATCTAGAATCTAGGATCTGCAATGGAGTTGGAAAATACACAAAATACACCCGGCAAATAAGATACATAAAATCTAATTCACAGGCCAGCTGGATTGAATCCTGAATCCTATTTGCAATATCCACACCAGTCTCAAAATCCACAATCCGCAATGTAAACATATATATATATATATATATACATATGTATAAATATGTATATAAATGTGTGTGTGCGACTGTAAGGCAGGATTCGAAGATTCAGAGATTCAAGTTTGACTCTTGCAATAGCTGATGATGTGGATGTTGATGTTGATGCTGACCTCGTGGGCTTAGGCAGTCAAAGCTTTGCAAGATAAAATGGAGGATAATTTATTATGAAAGACAAAGATTATTTGATTTTTTATCCCACTCTTTCACGGAACCAAGCATATGAAATGAAATAAAATTCTGGAATTATTACATTCTACAAAAGTACAAGACTACAAACTACACTGTAGATTTATAGAACTACACTTTCCCTCTAATGTATAGTGGTTGATGCAATATGTAGGTATAAAAGTACATGGCATATGAATGCGTGTCTACTGCGACTAGATGCTAGATATTTATAGTATTTGTAGTAGTGCTCAGCTTTGGTTTTGGTATTGGCTTAAGCTTTTTGTAAATACTTCTGTCACAGTAGTGAACACTGAGCACTGTGCACTGAACACCCGCCCACTGACAAACTGAGCTTGAGTGACAGGCCGTCTCTTATGTTTTTTAAGTTAGATAGATCGGAATCAAACTTACCAAGTACCACTGGAAGGGGAAGTATGGATCAGTTGGATCACCCTGGCTTGGAGGTAATTCTACCAGATTTTCTACTCGAAGAGGCTGATAGCCTCGCTTCACTCTATGAAATCCCGTCTGTTGAACCGCAACTTTCACCTAGAGATTTCAAAGTAAATAAAATAAACACACATTATATGTATTATATGTATTATTGTACAATACACAATATATATAAAATCTATGAGCACATTGGACTTGGATTTTGGATTGGTTTGATAATAAAGGAATAATAGTACATGTAATTTGCTATATAGGAACAGTTAAGCTTGGAAAGGAAGGCAAACATCATCAATATTGAATGTGTAACATGCAAATCTATACTGTACTTTTTGTACATTGTACATGAAACTCCACTATTTGCAAAACATGCTCTGCACTTGAATTTACGCAGATGTATAAATTCTATATGTATATGTGTGTGCACAAGGGCGTAGAATATACAATAATCATGGTATAGAATTGTGTGCATAGTATAGGCATCTTTTGTACGTTATACTTTATATACATTATACTTTATATTGCCTTGGTCGTTGTACAAATAGGAGAAGAGAACTATCAATTAATTTGACCTTTGTCGTATCGATTTACATTTCCTCGTCTTTCGTCTTTCTCATTGCCAGTTGCGAGTAATCAAGCTCAGGATCCAAATTTTTACTGTGCCTTTATATCATGTACTTTCTCCTCCATTTTCATCCAACTCCAACTCCACTTCATTCATCAACCTACCACCGCAAACTCATTACTCAATGCTCAATACACGGTTAAATTACACCTTTAAACTACCTCCCATTCATTCATTATTGCTCCTTTGTTGATCCGCGTTTTACATAACATTCCCTGTTGTACACATAATATAATAATATAATACAATATACCCTTTTCCCTTTTAATTACAATTCATTACATGAGCTTTGTCAAACTCTTGTCTCCAGTTCTTGAGTTATTCAGACAGTCAGAAAAATATAGTCGTTTTTAAGGTATCCATTTTTAAAACTGATTTCATGGATATTTCTTCCTCATAGCTCAGGTTCACGTTATTTAACTATAAGCACTTTATCACTTAAACCACTTTGTGTCTTGTGCAGA
Source organism: Sminthurinus signatus (assembly GCA_019776565.1). Taxonomy (NCBI): domain Eukaryota; kingdom Metazoa; phylum Arthropoda; class Collembola; order Symphypleona; family Katiannidae; genus Sminthurinus; species Sminthurinus signatus. Next base: position 8,411 of record JABASP010004364.1, read on the forward strand.
ATGTTGTATAATATTATATAATGCCTATAATACAAAACTCAAAAATTTAAGTTGGTTACATAATATTTATAATTTATGAAAACATTGAGGATTCTATACCAAGCAAAGTTTGGGCATGTTTTCAATTGAAAGGGGAAGAAAGGAAGACTTTTGAGCTTTGAGGATATAACTTTGTATCCAGTTGGAAAGATGACACAAAGGATGAAAAGAGAATATAAAATAAACTTTTGAAAACCTACAAACTAAATAAATGTACTACGTACTACTTTCGGTGGGAACAAAGACAGTCAAAGAGAGAGAGAGAGAGTGAGAAAAAACTAAGAAAATTCCCCAAAGTGGGATAATGTAGGACTTTCAGTCCTTTGACATTCGCCATTCGACATTCGCCATTCGACAGAAAACATCAGAAATGTCTTTTATTTTCTTGAGTAACTTTCCTTCTTAGTTCTTATGTAACTGCAATAGAAAAAAAAGAACATGGGATACAATATTATAACTAGGCTACGACACCATCAGGGAGATGGATAGATAGCTAGATATGTGTAATGTGTAGATGTAGGATAAAAAAAAGTAGGAGACTCTTAAAAAGTGTTAGAGGGCAGTAAGATTAAAGACGGAGACAATCCTACAATATCTAAGGAATAATATAGTGTGTTTGAAGAAAAAGGCGAATCTCCCTCATGGAAACACCATCAATATTTAATAGACCATCAGACACACTTTTATACCATCTCTACTATACAATATAGACAAGAGAAAAGAGAAACCCACACATAATCTTCAAAACTATATCCCGTGCTCCTACATGCTATACACTACATATGCTTCATAGTTCATTTTAAAGAGGATTTAGTCCAAGACTTAGCGAGCCTACAAACTACAAATAGAAAATAGAACGACAGGGAGCGTAAGAGTAAGAGCAAGAGAGAGGCTGGGGAAAAAGACAGCTTCAGCTTCAATCTTGAGTCTTGAGTCTTGAGCCATCATATACATCTTTATCCACATCCATATCCACATCCACATGACGGATCTATTTAGAAAATTTCCAAAGGTGACACGTCCTTCATGTCTTCATCTCCATTTCTCCATCATGTAGAGAAAGACATCTTTCCACTTTCACTACAATTTCACTCCATCCATCCATCTCCATTGCAACCAAAATATCTACAAAATGCATTAGCATCACTTCAAGTTCTTGAAGATTCACTTTCTCTGTGGGTAACTCTGCATAAAATCTGTGCCATACACAATCATGTGCAGATCATGCTTGTTGGAAAAAGTATTTTTACTTTTCACAGTGTACAGTGTACAGTATACACGTACACGAGTATTTACGTAATGCATCATTTGAAATGCATCGAAAGATAATCCACAATCCCATTTTAATTATTAATTCATTGAGCTTAGTCCTTCTTTTGGACTAAAGGTTGTATTGTTTTATAAAAGGAAGAGAATGAATAAATAAAGAAGGATAAAAAGCTTCTTGCTTTGTACCTTGTACTCTTCGACTTTCCAAACTACGTACAATATGTACTTTGATTTCTGTGCATACCAATAATATATTGTATATTATATTGGCTGTATGCTGTATATTATACTGATTACTGTACATGGCATATTTTGTATATTGTCCAGGCCAGAAACCAAGCACCTGCAGGTGATCTTCAATATAGTCTATTGATTTTATCTCCATCATGTTGCTCAATGTTTATTGATTATTATGTAATATAGTGTATTTTTAACTCCCACTATTATAATTTACTCCAAGATTTTCAAAGTTAGGCCTTTCTATCGCCTGTCAGGGGTTTTAAGTCAATTCAAGGGTGCTGAATTCGAATCCGAAGAGGTAACATCGAGTTACCAACTCCAAGTCGGTCAAAATGGCCAAAAATACTCATTTTTGGGCATTTTCAGAGCTCCGCGGGGTTTGACT
>JABASP010004365.1:0-10340 GCA_019776565.1 Sminthurinus signatus
TAATTTTTTGTAAAATTCTTTTTAGTACTGAATAATATTTTTGTCTCAAATTTTACAGTAGTTCTAACAGTAAATTGAAAAATGGATGAATTCATCCAAAACGGACGAATATTACAAAAAAATCGGCATGGTTAATCCAAAATTGGCAATTTTATCTTATAGTAAAAAACCTTGGTAAAATGTGATGTGAAAGAAAAATCAAAAGAGCGTGTGTAGAGTGTAGAATGTAGAATGTAGAATATAATAATTGATGGAGCGGAGCAGAAAGAAGAATCCTAAATCCTCTATGATATAATCACTACTGTACTCTAAAATCCAAAATTTGACACCACAAAAGTTGGCAAAATTTCAATTTTCAATCATTAATCTTCATAATTCATTCATATTCTAAATTCAAACCTCCTCATTTCAATTTTAAATGACTTCTAAGACAGTCCATGCAAACCTGTAGAAAAGCCTTCTGTTTTGTCTATAGTAAATGGCAAGTAAAAATCCACATCAGCATGCAAAAGTTCCATCTGCCACGAAGCGAAAAAAGCCAGATGGTCCAATTCGGAATTACGACCCCACGTTTTTAGGCTTTTCATCCTTTCAGACCCAGTCAAAGGCAGGGACAAAGACAGGCGGAGAACTTGAGGAAGGAGAGGAACAGGAGGAAAATCCTGAAAATGATGAGCACGTCGAAGTCATTGAAATCCCTGCAAACACGTGGAACAATCCTTGGACTCAGCTGTACGGCCCTGGACAACGAGAATCTATTGTTAAACTCCCACTGGATCATCCAATGCCCGTGGAAGGAGAGACGGAACTCCTTACCTTCCATAAAACTATCGCTCCCTTCCTCCCACCAAAAAACAATGGAAAGCCAAGAACCGGTCAAGAAATTTCAGTCTCCTATTCCAATCCGACTTCAACTTCCGCCCCGACCTCAGACCGTCTAAATCAAAGTCAAAATCAACATGAGCAACAACAGCAAAATCTAAAAAAGGAGGAAACTTTTCTTACACCACAAGATTTAATTCTCAACCTGAATGAAAATCAGGATCAAGGTAATTTGAAGCCGATGATAACAGTGCCAGTGGGAAATGCATCGAGTAAAAATTCAAGTTTATTGAAACGAGGGAAGAGACAAACACTCTCTGATGAGGTGAATGACGCTTTACACACGCTAAAAAGTAACATGTCAACTTTCATCAAGAAGACTAATATCATGCAAATACTAAAGAAAAAAACTATGAAACAACTTCAACCGCCACCATCTGAATTTCCAAAGCCTCCAACACCCAAAAAAATTAGAAAAAAAATATCAAAAAATCCAAATTTAAATATGGATGAAAATCCCATGAGGGATTATGACCCAGAGTCGGGTCACGTACCTGGCATTGGATTCGATCATAACGAAGAGGATCATCATCAACATCCTAATGATGAAAATGAAGAGGGAGAGGATAAAATCTCTTCTCAGCAACCACCTCCTCGACAACTTTCCTCTGTACAGTTGATTTCTCACAAGGTCAAATTTCTGGATGAGGTCAGAGGTCATAATCAAGGTCAAGGTCAAAAGAAAAATTTAAATTCCATTTCAAATTGGCCGGATAATTTTTCTGTCAAGACGAATGAGACGAGTCACTCAAATGCAGATGCAGACACTGTGTCTATAAAGACTGAAGATGTATTCAAAGATGATGGACAAGCAGTTGAGACGGATTCACCGACATCTGTGTCTGATCTTAGTACAACTGCTGCAACAATCAACGAGAGCCTTTATACACTACATCATACTCATTTCCTACCAAAAGTAAACAGTTTTTGTATTTTTTTATAAAAATAATATATAATATTGGTAATAATTATTATTATTATTTATTATTGATCGTATTTACACATCTGATAAAATAATAAAAAATATAACGCATAAAATTTACTTTGACCAAAAATTTAAAATAGGATAAATGATAATAAAAAATACCAATATGTTATTAATAATTTTGATGTTTGATTCTGTAATTTAGAAACTATGGAAGGATCATCAACACTCCATTTCCTCAAAACAAATAGCTCAACAATTCATTCACAGTCATGTAATAACAAAAGGTACCCTTAGAAAAACAAATTGGGAAGTTGCTTATGAAAGTCTAACAGTGAAAAAATGTGTCTCACCCATAACTCGAGGTCAACTCAATTCAAGTCAAAATGTACTGACGAGTTTAAAATTTTCAAAATTGACTGCCTTTAAAAATGTAATCACATTCCTTGAAGCCTGTCCAAATATTTCAAGGTTGTCCTTTTCAAATGTCATGATTGTTCAAAAGAGGATATTTGATGAGGCAGAATTTGACCTTTTGGAATTACCAAAGTTGAAAGAACTTGAAATTTGTAATTGGCTAACGAGTCTCAGTAAAAGTGACTATTGGATTCTCAACTATTTTTCAAGAGCCGTGAGTTTCCCCAATTTGGAAGTTTTTATTTTGAGAGGAGTTGAAAATATGCTCACAGAGAAGAATATGAAAATGGTCAAAACTTTATTTGAAGAAATCCCTGATTCATCAATCGTCACCAAGGTTCACATTTCAATTTTTTATTAATTTTTATATTTTAAATTCTGTTCTTTTTTTTAAAGCAGGTTAATTACAAAATTATTATTGTTTATTCTTTGATTTTTGATATAAAGTATAGTTTTTATTGAGAAATTGCAACTCACTCAAAATGTTGTCACTTGGAGGCCTTGGGTTGAAATTGATGGATTTGTCTGATCTTTCTCGATTTATAAATCTCCCGGCACTTCAACTTTCATCTCTTAAAGTGTCTTTGAATCCAGAGGGAACGCAGGTAAAATAATAAGAATTCAGCGACTGTAATTTTTTTTCTTTTTTTATCATTTTCGTAATAAATAATAATTATTTATTTCTTATTTCAATTCAAAAGATGATTTTAAGAAATCAAAAGAAGCTCCGAAATTTTTCCTGTTCCGGTTTCATTGAGAAAATGGACGAGCGTCTAAAATCTACTTTGGCAAGTGTGATGGACAATAATTTTAGCACACTCACAACCATTGGGATTTTCCCCTGTATAATTCTGGACAAGAACCAGCCACTGACCTACTCGAATGCCTATACTTTGAATTGTGACATCTTTTTGAAATGCAGGAAGCTAGAAAATCTCTTTATCAATGTGACAATGGCTGCAGTCCAAGTTAGTCATCGAAGAAGTTGTGGAAAACTCATGAATATCCATATGCTCCCACTCACTCTCATTCATCTCGAGTTATACAATCATGAATTTAGCCTGTACGAATTAGCGCAATTGGCAGATAAATTCTCCAAATTCGTACATCTTAAAAGTCTTGTTCTCAGTTGTAATGCAAGCCGACTTTACATTGTTCATCTCCAGTGGATTAAAAATCTATTTGCTCATCCGAAATTTAAAACAGCAGACTTTTTTGGTGGGAAGGTTGAGAATATGAAGGAATTTAAGGATTTCATTCTAAGTAAACCAAAGAATTATCTTGCCATGACTAAAATTAGTGATTGTCTCAGTTTCTACAGACCCAATTCAAATGATGATGCCCTCTCTTTAAATAATGTAAATAATGGTGGTAGTACTGTGACTGCCCGAGAATCCAGTGGACTCATGACCAAATCTAAAGTTAACCTTAATTCTTAACTATTGTTTGCAATTTGTACAAATTCTGAATTTCTACAGCCTAATAAAACTGTACTAAAGAGCAAACGCAAGATCTAAAACCATTTGTAAATTTCTCTCCACAAAAATGTCATGGATACGTAATGCATAGATCATTAATCATTTATTTTTAATTTCATATTTCATACTTCATACTTTTCAGTTCTCATGTTTCATGTCTTAATTTATTTTCTCGCGCGCGTCATTCATGATGCATGTGATGACGAAAAAATCCTGAAAAATCCTCCACAGAAATTTGTAGTCACTCCTAACTCCTAATTCCTAATTACAAATTAACAAAAAATTATGTATTACAAATTACAATAATTAGCATTATAATCCGTGTTCAAAATTTATAGTTGAAATTCAAATGGAAAAATTAAAGAGTGATGAAATAGACATGGATTCTGACGATAGCAGCAGCAGTAGCAGTTCAATCACTGATGAAGATGACGATGACGAAGAAAGAGTCAAAATATTCAACTTTGACGGTAGTGATGTTGACGTCAATGGTGATGATGATGAGCTCCTCGACTTTCCGAAAAAAACATGGGCCCAAACACTCCTTACAAGTGGAAATAAAGATAAAAGGCGGGTTCAACTCGATAGAAAAAGGAGTGGTACACTCATTTCCACAGTCACTCAAATAGATAAAAATGGCGTTGATGACACCAATAATTATTCTGATTCTGAGAAGATCCAAGACAAAAAGGAAAAAGAAAAAGGAAAGAAAACAAACAAAAAGGAAAAGGAAAAAAAGACAAAGTCACACAGTAAAAAAGGATCAAAAAGTAAGAAAAAGTCTATGCAACCAACAGAAATAGAATCAGAAGCAGAACAACAACCCATATCCAAAATTGCAGCAGTTTTTGTAAATGTAAAGGATAATAAAGAAACTCTGATTGAGAAGAAAACTATTTCTGGGACAGTAGAAAAAAATCAAAATCAAAATCCATACATGTCAGTGCCAGTACCAGTTTCAGTTTCAGGGGTGGAGGAGCCATCTACAATTTCCTCTGAACAACAACAACAACAGAGCAGTGGTATAAAACCACCAAAAAGATCATGGGACAGTTCAACAGTGACACCAAAGTCAAAAGATCCCCCGTCAATCACAGCACCAGGGAGAAACTACAAGGGGATAGATCCATCTGCTGCCTTTAATCTTAATTTAGACGCAGTTCGGAAAGAAACTGCAAAATTACTTCAACCAAAAATCGAGAATCCCATCCTGTCATCCTCAATTCCTAGGAGAGAAATCAAGGAAATTTCTTACTCACAAACGGCTGGAGCTGCTGCTGCTGTACCAATTTTATCACCAAAAAGATCCATTCAACCAGGAAATCCGAATCCTTTACCATCTTCCATCCCTTTGCCCTCTTCCATTCCCATCCCTGTAAATCATCAATCTGTCAAAAAATCCAGTAATGCTCCAACTACTTCAAATCTACCAACAAACAGCTCCGTCCTTCCAAAGGAAATTGTGAAGCCAAAAGAAAAAGAGAAGGAGAAAGAAAATTCAAGTATAATGAAGAATAGTAAAATACCTCAAAATCATCAAAGTAGTAGATCAAAAAGTACAAAAAATCCCGACACTTTACCAAACCCGAGCCAAAATACTTCTAACTCAAATTCAAATTCAACCTCCAAGTCAAAATCAAATTCAAAATCGAAATCAAATGAACGAATAAATACAGAAGATGGCGTAAGCTCTACTTCTAAAAAACATTCTGTATTAACTGCCGGAAATCGAAAAATCCTTCAAAAGAAAAATTCAATAAGTACACAAAACAATGATAAAAATAAAACACCTTTACAGACAGTAAAGCCCAGTGAAAAAGTTGAAAATGCTGAGAATATTGAAAAAGACAGTAGTTCAAAATCCAAAAGGAAAAGATCTAAAGATACGTCAAAAGCATTGAGTATTAAAGGCGTAGCCAAGAATAATAATAATACTACAACAACAACAACAACAAAAGGCGAGTCATCAAAAACGAGTTCAAAAAATGAGAAAGAAAATTCATCTTTGGCTGCAACTGCACCTGAAAATGCTCCTGATAATTCCAATGATAAAGTAAACAAGGTCAAGAAACAAAATCTACAGGAGGAATCAAAAATGAAAAAAATAAAGGCTAAAGTAGAAACAAGGAAAAATATGCATACTGCTTCAAAATCAAATATTGGACGAGCTTCAACAACTGCCACCACATCTTCAATGCCACCTAGTTTACAAATAAGTGTATCCGAGGATGTGAACGAGATTGGTGATAAAACCATCTTCGAGGAAAATAATAAAGATGGAGATGTAAAACCTTCAAAAGATGAATCTGATAAAAATCCAGATCCAAATTCAGATCCAATAATAACACTGGAATCAGAGTTCAAGTACCAGACAATTCCAGAACAAACGGGACAAAAAGAAAACCCCAATCCAAATCAATCTACTGAAAATGATAATGATGCTATTACAGCACAGGATAATCAAAGTCTACCTGAATCATCACCGTCTTTTCTTCCCATTCCGGATCTTTTTAATGACACGGAGCCTTTAACACTGGAGGAAACAGGACAGGAGAATGAAACTGAAGAATCAAAGAATTCTGATCTTTTTGAAGATAAAGATTTTGATAATGTTTCCATTTTAACGGAAGACGCCATGTTGGCATATCAATCTCAAGATGACTCACTTGATGACAATGGGGATGAGAAAGAGGAATCAAATTTATCCTTAAAATTGACTAGTGATAGCCCAAAAACGTTGAGTCAACTCAATGCCACGATCAAGGTCAGGTCTGTTCAATGTTCAATGATCGATATTTAATATTTGAGATACTATAAAAATACAAGAAATTACAAAATATCTACCATGAAATTTAAATATATAAGCGCCAAAATAAAAACATTTAAAAAAAAATAATAATAAATTAATCTTTGGATTTTGTTGATTTTTTTTGTATAGAAGCCTGAGTCATCTGGTTATGGTTCTAATAATTCCACAAATCCAGTCCCGATTTCCGGGCGAACTTCAAAAGCTCCCACAAGCAATTTTACTGGTTTCAGCTTAGTAATTACAAAAAATGCCTTTCGTCATACAAACTGGGAGAAGCCATTTGAAAACCTGACGTTGAGTGACTGTCTCCACGGAGTTCGGTCAGAAAACCTGAGTTGGTGTAAAAGGACGCTCCGCTGTGTGAAATTTAGTAACTTGACATCATTTCGAAATATTCTCGTCCTCCTCCAAAACTGTCCAAACATCCAAAGACTCTCCTTCCTAAATGTGGCAGTTGTGGAGAAGAAATCCTTGGATAAGCGCGGACCTATGATTTATATGCCGCAACTAAGGGAGCTGGAACTAGTCGAGTTCCTCCTCAGCCTCACAAAATATGAATACTGGCTATTGGATTTCTTCACTCGCTACGTCACCTTTTCCCATCTCGAGTCCTTCATTTTCCGAGGGAGGGATTTCTTCCAACAGGGAGAGAATAAACAGGCCTATCAACGTCGTATCAAAGGCCTCACGAACCCTTCAGTAGTTGCTCAATTCCTCATTCGAAATCGGACCTCCTTGCAAAAAGTGAGTATTGGCGGGATCGGGTTTCAACTGTATGATCCGCTGGACATGGGGAATTTGAGTCAAATCTACTCTGTTCAACTCTCCTTCCTTCGACTGGATCTCAACACTCCTGGGATTGATGTCCTCCTCTGTCATCAAAGGAAATTGAATCATCTCTCCTGTGCTGGGTTCATCGCCGCCTTTGACAATAGGATGAAGAGTAGTCTCATGAAATGCTTTGATCGGAATTGGGCAAGTCTCGTCAGTATTGGGATTTTCCCTTGTATCGTCACTTCCAATTTTGTGCCCAGGTTTTATAAATCCCTTTACACATTGAATCTGAGCTGCTTTGAAAATTTTAACAAGTTGGAGAATCTCTTTATAAATGTAACGGCAGTCTCATCTCGAATATTTACACAACGATTCCCATGCGGGAAATTTCAAAATGTTCATTGTCTACCCGCGTGTCTCGTTCAAATTGAACTTTATACGATGGAATTCAAAATCGGAGAGATTCAACAGTTGGGAAAGAGGATATCAAAATTTAGGAGGTTGACACACATTGTTCTCAGTAGTAATTCGGAGCATCCCTATTTCATCAATCAGAGTTGGATTAAAGGACTTTTGGAGTTACCCGGATTTGTTTCTGCGGACTTTTTTGGCGGCAAGTGGGATTCAAATGATGGCACGGAACAGTTTTTAAAAACAAAATTACCTCAAAAATATAGGTGGGCAACGACAGAGGGCAGGATCAGTCTTTCGACATCGACATCGAATGAAATCAAAAATAATTCAATGAACAATACAAATGCAAATTCAAATACGAGCGCGAATGCAAATAACGAATTCAAAAAATTCAAATAGCAGCTCAACATCTAATAAAATTGCAGTTAAAAGCTAAAAACAATTGGGAAATAAAATTAAAAGTTTGACCAAATTTTAATTCAATTTTTGTTAGTATTTTTGTACAATAATTACTATCTATTAGCATTCATCATTCTTTTTTTCTCCATAATAGTAATTCATACTTCATACTTAAATTGCCACCTTTTTAGTTTTGATGGAATCTTATTATTATAACCTTTTGGACGATTTATAGACTTTTACTTTTAAGCATTGTCATTTCCTCATCACATGCAACACCAATGATCATTTTCAAAGGAGGCAAAGAAGCATATTTAATATGTTTTGTGTATTTTAAATGTTAAATGTTATAAAATATAAAATATATAAAACACAAAAAGCATGTGTTATCAGTTGTCAGCTTGTAAATATTAAACATTTACGTCAACAATTCAATCCAGTATAACAAAAATTTTAATGTACTTGAATACACTTTGATTGTGCACGTAGCACAAGTTTTTGGCTCATAGATACAGATTGACGTCAGACGTCCGCATAAACTCGTGCAATAAACCTTTATACTTTATGATAACTGGAATCTTTGAAAAAAGTACAATGTTAATCCTTTGGGTTAACGTTATTTAAAGCTAGGAGCATGTTTTATGTTTTATACTATGTAAAATAATATTATAATTGTGTAAGTTTTCTTTATGACTTTTGTACTTGTGATATTATTTTTTATTTTATGACTTATGACACACATCATATGATTCACATGAAGCTGAAGTAGGTAATAAATGGACTAATTAGCATTTATAAAGGTGTATTAGTATTATAATAATTATTATATAGGTACATAAAAAATAAAAAGGATGCAACTGACAGTTGTAAATAATAAATACTAAATATTATGATTTAATTTAAGTCCGACGTCCGATGACATGAGAGTATACCTTCAATTTTCGTTTGGAACTCTGTGATATTTGTACTTGTAATTTGAACTCATCTTCAAAACTTATAATACTTTTATGTTTTTATTGCTCTATGATGTGATATGATTTGTAGTTCGTATAGTTAACTGAAATGCTAATGGGATTATAGAATAAACTCCGTAATAATTAATGAGAGCAATAAAAAGATCAACCTGGATTTATAAATGAACAATGTTAAAAAAGTTAAAATTTAGCATGTACAAAATACAAAGTATTATTATGTATTTCATACTTTATGAGTATTATCATGGTGTGACATATAGATTTACATTGGTGGACGCTGGATTTTTTTGAGTATAAATAGTCGGCAATTCATCTTGGAAAATCATTCAGCTCCCAAAGGTTTTCCTATAATCAAGTAGAAAAAACAGTTTGGGTAGAGATTGTCAATTTTGAAGACTATAGAGAATAAAATCAGCTCAAAATGAAACAAGCAATTGCTCTTTTCATCTTCGGTTTAGCCGTATCCTCGGCTTTAGCCGCAAGCGTCAGAGTATCAGGATATTCTTCCTCTTCAAGCTCAGTTTTGAGCCCAACAGGAAAGATTTTCATCAGCACTATTTTGACTCCTGAAGCTGAGACTCCAGTTGCCCCAATCATCGAAGAACATGAAAACTCTATCATGCCAGTAGTTGAGCCAGTTTTTGTTCTCCCAAACAGAACTAGCCACCGACCAGCTCCTCAAGAACCAGCACCAGTTCCAGTCATCCTCCCAGTTGTTCAACCTGAGGTTCGTCCAATTGCCCCAACACCAGTCATCACCCCAATTGAACGACCACAAGGACCATCTATCCTCCCAGTCATCCAACCAGGTAATTAAAACCAGCATTAAATATTTGAAATTCTTGCAAAGCCTTTTCTAAAATTCATGTCACGAAAAAGAGTATATGGGGCAAATTGCGAATTTAGTAAAAGTTTTGCCCTCTTTTGTTAAATTTTTTAAATTATTTTAATACCCATCTCAAAAAATATGGCGATTCAAAATGAAATTAAATATTATTTTAAAATCATTTAGGAAACAAACTTCCAGTTGTTCAACAACCACAACCAGTCATCTCCCCAATCGTCCAAAAACCAGGAATGACCATCATGCCAGTTGTTCAACCAGAAAACAAGCTCCCAACAATTGAAGCTAAGCCAGAAATCCGCCCAATTGCCCCAACTCCAGTCATCACCCCAATTGACCGACCATCAATGACCATCCTTCCAGTTGTTCAACCTGAAGTTCGCCCAATCGCCCCAACTCCAGTTATCACCCCAATTGACCGACC
>JABASP010004366.1:0-10334 GCA_019776565.1 Sminthurinus signatus
ATAATATAAAATAATAATAATAAAAATAATATTCTCTTAATCCTCTGCTGTAGTCCTGTTTACTGAACAGATCTTTGATACAAGAGATGTAATCAAAAACAACATAATATGATAATTAATCATTTATATTAGGGAAGATAATATATTATATATAAAAAGATGTACTTATATATGCTCTTTTATTTAAAAGATTAAATAGGCGTTCTCAACCAATGTATTTTATGACAAGTTTGAATTAGTGAAACAATCTACAAAAAAAAATCAGGACTAGAATTTTTTGATATAATACATATATAAGTATGTAGTAATCGCAATTATTACTGATTAATTTTAATTATACCTGACATTTATAATTAGAGGAAAAGATAACACGGACTTTAGGTAAATTTATATCATGATACATGTATGTATATCATGAATTATGTACATGGAGAACTTTGAACTGAACATTCTTATTTATTCATCTTTCAGCTACATATAATATCTAGTACTTACAATACTTGTCAGAAAGTTACGATGCTTACGTCAAGATTCTCAGAGTTTGATAATAAATCCTGTATCATTATCATTAAGTAGATGATAATTGGTAATCATTGTTTATTTTACTAGTGGAGTGGAGTAGGTGGTTTTATATTTGCGTCATTGATGAAAAATTACATAAAAAAATGTTTGTGGTCTATAGAGGAATTCGGGAGGAGGGAAGAAGAAACGGAAAGCATACATTCTTCTTCTTTTGTTGCTTTTATTTTGTACGTGTATAAAATTTTAAAATATTATTATTATTATAGAACGTTGAATGTAATACAAAGACGAAAATAGGGGGATAGCTTCTTCATTTTGATCAAGAAACTATAAAATATGCAGTAAATTTTGTGTGTGGGAGTATATACCTGTAGATCTACACTAAATTCAATGCTGATAATAAGTATCATTGTAATGGATACGTCTTGATTACAAACAAGATGAGATCAAATTTTTTTTTGTGCAGTCTTAATCATTAACCGAAACGAGATAAAATAAAAACATGTTTGAGGATGGTTTGATTTTACTTAAAATGCTTACAACAACAAGAGATACATATGTAATACAAAGTAAGCATATGTAGTCAGAGGTTAAACAATAGAAATTTAACGGGAATGAGCTTCTTTTAAGCTATTAAACTTAAAAGCTAATGCTTAATAAGTTCAACATTTTAAACTGGTCACTTTTTATACCTTAAAACTGAAAATTACCTATTAAACTTTAAAGTTATTTAAAATGGTCAAATCAACACTACTAACTAATATTCATTGTAAAAAAAACATCAAACATAAGCAAATGTTTTTGTTTACAGTATACATGTAGTTTGGTGTATGATTATATATTATAGTAAGCTTAATATTTGAAAAGAAAGGTAATCGGAAGAAAATAATTTTATTTTTAAAACTCAGATTGAAGAATTATATGCCTAGAGAAATGCCTAGAGAATTTTTACTAAGCATAATAGCGATACAACTTTTGATATATTATAATATACTATTTATGTACAAAACATGTGTATCAGATTTCTAAACTTAAACATAAACTTACTCAGTTAAATTTATAGCTATAATATACAAAACTTCTACTGGTATATATATACATATAGGTATAGATGTACATTTTACATTTTGATAGGCATGATATAAATTTAAGATATAGATTAGAATAGAGATTTAAAATGGAAAGGAAAAGTATTTTAATTATCTTTCATCTACCAAATCTTGCCATGGACTTAAGTTATATATATATGAACATAGTGTAATGTTTTTGTACATCTATATAATCTTTATTAGTATTGCATTTTATTATGCAACATAATATTTTATATTTTATACCTCTAAAATTCATAAATCATTCACCCTTTTTACCTCTGAAATGCTGTTTTACCAACCTATACCTAATTGAATACATTTTGCACTGATAAACATGCTCACAATAATGTGTAATAATAATATAGCAGAAGACGTTTCGATGAGGCTTTTCCGGTTCTTTCCTTCCTCTCTACTCTCTATACTCTTTTTGACTTTTCTTGAAGATTAGTGTGTAAGATGGGGAATAGATTGATGTAGTGCTAAACTTTGAAACAACTAGTCCACGTTAAGGGTATAATATGTAATAAAAAAGAGGTTCATTCTTAGCTGAATAATATAATATGATGTAAAAATTACTATTACCGATACTTAAAAGTTATAAATTTTTCACACTTCAATTCCCATCTTCTCTTTTTTATATATTTTGTAAGACTTTTTGAATCAAGTTGTAGACATTCATGAAAATGTTTAAATAATGCATGATTATCTTGTTATGTATTACTAATACAGTATTGGCAATGTAAAAGCGCATTCAGTAACACATATATATTCGTGTATGAAGTATGAAGTGTTTAAGAAAATATGATTTTCATGCTTGAAATCAAAATCATAATTGTTATGTAATGCAGATTACTTGTCTGTTATACATAAAACTGAATTGATTTGTTGCAGTGAATGAATATATAATATGTATTCCAAGGTAATGATTGTGTTTGTCTGCCACATCTACAGCTACTTCAATTTGTTAGTTTTACCGTCTTTAGTCTTCACGTATGCCGTGAAAATAATGCAATCTAAAATGCTGATTCCTTGATTTGACTTGTATCGTATAATTAAGAGAGCTTTGAAACTGACTCACTCAACTAAAAATCAAATTAGTTTGTTTCAATGTATTATATGAAACTTAATAAAATCAGCACGGTAATTTATAAGTTTGACAGGTTTTTGTTCTCTCAATTTCCCATCGTTGTCGAATTCAGATGTATATATATATAGATGCTATGTCTTCAAAATAGAATTTGTAGACCTTACTACTCTTACTAAATATTATAACTTGTAACACATATGATGTATTTGTGTATAATATATTACAATCAAATGTACTTGAAAACTGTTAATTATGTAAATATTTTTTGCGGAACTCTTTTGAATTTGATCAAATATAATATTATTGTTATCCAGTAGCTGAATATTAGCCTCCTTTGTTATATTTTTCTAAACTCGGTGTTTTGTGTAATTAGAAATGGGATCTTTATCTTTGAATGGTGATGCACTTAAAGAAATCCAAATAATAGAATCGATTGCCTCTCATGGTGTTGTGAAAAGAACTAGTGCAGAAAATATTTTTTTTTAATAATATGATTTTGCAAGAATCAGTTTTACCAGAAGCTATGTGACAATTGATTCGTTTTTCTGCACCTTCTTAATTTACTCTAATTATTTAGACAAGGTGGTGTAGAAAAGTATAACATGAACTGTCTAACCTCTTTTGTAGTAACTAATATGTATTTATGATGCATTGTGTTTCTCCATGGGCATATTATACATACTTGTATAGTTTGAAAGTCAGTAGTGGTCAATTTATATCTAGCTCGTTTGTATATATTTTACATTTTGAAATATTACACGATAGAATGAACCTTTTTATATGAATCACAATAGCCCTCTAACATAAATATAAACTATTATGCATTCTATGTATATATTCTCTTGAGCCGGGTCACAATTTACATCGGTAATTCCCAAAAGGGATTTAATTTATTATTTGTAAGGATAACAAATCTTGTCGTGAGTTGGAATTTTGCAATCCGTATTGGTATTATGCATATATTCAAAGTATACAGAGAAAAAAACAAAAGGCAAAGGGTTAAAAACATAGAGGCAACCTTTCCCTTGGGCTACAACCATTAGCTTATTTATGTGCTTACTCAAGTCTCTTTATTTCTTTCCTCAAAGTATTATTCTCATCACCATCATGTCGACAGTGACTACTGAAGTATCGGCGCCAACGCGTACGTTATCTTGTTACAGAAATCTGTACAGTCTGTGTCTGTTGCCTATTCGGCTTTTCAATTCTAAATATGAATCATGTATACTGAAAACTACAAAATTAAAATAGTGAGAAAGGAAACACTTCACTCTGAAAGATAATTTACAATTCAATATTATATTTTGGTTAAATAGGGGAAATAATGAATTTAGCAACAAAGGTGAAGTAGACTCAAATAGAGAATAACAATTGCAATCAACTACTATATACAGCTACAAATAAAACCCTAAGGTGGGATACTGTTTAAAATATTTGTGTAAATTTTGATTTTATAAAAAAAATAATACCAAAGTCTGACAACTTTCAAACTTCTTTTATTTAGTAGTTTACAAAATCATTATTGATTTTGAAAATAATGCTGTTCTTTTGCACGTTAACAATATATATATTTATTTCCATTTATATTGTTTTCTTTGAAGGAATGAAAGTATAATATATATTTATTATATTATGCAATAAGAAATTTTAAACACTGAACATCATTATTTTATGATAGGGAACAATAATATAGCATTATTTGGAAGTTTACAAAAGTTTTTACAAAAAAAAAGATATGAAAAAGTTATTTTGTGCGTATAGAAAAACTTCGTCTTCTTGTGTGGTGGCAATCATGTTTCTTTGAATGTTTGCCGAGTAAATAATAAATGGAAAAGGTATTTAATTAAATTTACTGCTCATGTTTCTCTACATTAACGAAGCAAGGCGAAATCAAATAAAAACAAGAAGGTGTGGATAATGATACAGTTGATGTGTATGCATGGGCTCATATGAATGCAATATAATTGTTCGCTGAGCACACGAGTGTATGAGTTATGAATGAATGAATGACATAGGAAATATACGGAAGATGCAGTGGTTAGTATTAAGTAAGTATCTTCCACCTTTTTTTCTATAAGACGTACATCCTGTATAATATTATGCTTTTGGGTAAAATGTGTGCGTAGATATTATGCGTTTGTTTATGACAGAGAGATAACGAAAGTAACTGGAAAAGATGTTATATGTTGTATTCTACTTTTATGTATATATCTATAATCTATATAACATACGTTACTTAACTTCTTTTATTAATATTATTACTGTATACTGTATATATTGTTCTAAACTTGCCCATAACCACCAACTTTTACACGTCTTGTTGTGGCTACCGATTGAAAGATAATATGTTTATTACCGGTGGAATCTTTGAAGTAAAAAATGAGGTAATATAATTGACGTCAGCCTAACAAGAGTCAATGAGTTTTATTCTAAATTGTCTCTATGTAACAAAAATTTTTCTACATCTGATATTTAAAAAAACCTCTGCGTTATTTGCACATAATATCTCTATTCCATTATTTAAAAGAAATTTTGAGGGTAAAAATGGATTGAAAATCGTGAAATTATGGATATTTTTAAAAAGAGACAACACATTTTAATTCATACATAAAAAAATACGTAAAAAGTAGGAAATTCAAATGAGTCAAGTGATTTTTGATGATGAATTTTGAGGTCGTATAATAATTTCTATATGAATCTATATGCTTGTTGTGGCACGTGGTCAAGTTGAATGATTACATTCCATCGCTGTATATAATCCGCCGAACTTGGTATCAAGATTTGGACGTGACCGGTTGCCTAATATTTTATCTTAGTTTGTAGATTGTTGTTTATGATGAACGTACATTTTTTTCAGCATTCTTGTACATTCAAACTTTTTTGTCTTGTTATGCATGTAGGCATTTTCTTCTCTGCCTTTGTCTACTGTGCCTGTTGTATTCACTTGCTCCATGTTTTTACTTTACGTTAGCTTTGATATAAAAGTTCAAGTATGGTTTCTGTATACGACCAAGAGTTTGAGTATATACTTAATACTTTATGTGCGAGGTTTGGACAGGATAGAAAACTTTTTAGCATATATACTTAATCTTACTACCATTTAGTACTATCTTACATCTTGAAACGAGATGTACAGAGTACAACCCGTTTGTCCATTCAATATAAGAATGAAAGGAAACTGAGAAATTTCAATGTTTTTTCCAAAAAAAAAAGAAGAGAAAAGTACTTTTCAGACAAAATAAAATATCATTTGTTTGAAAATACGTTTTCTATTGTCAGATCATATATACTGATGAATTGTTATATATATATATATATTTTAGTATAAGTATTGTGTTGTCAATAACTAGAAAATTTTACTCGGTGTAGTTTTTCACTTTCCGCGTGTGTTTAAAATTTTACTGAATCATATCGTTTAAGTTGGTGTACATTACTATTATTGTAGTTTGTTGTTCTATCTTGCTTTATTAGGGACATGATATTTCCATCCCCATCAATCCAAGCCCCTATGTATAGGTATTAAAACTGCCTCTAAACTCCAAAATATTGGATATGAAATAGGTAGAAAATTCATCAAGTTTGAAAGGTGACGGTTGAGTTTAAAACTTGTGCCATAAGAATTTACATAAATATTTCATTTTTTATTTCTTTTCTTCATTCTGTTTCTTATTTTGATGTAAACTTGTAAGTTAGTAATAAGGATTTATATTGATGAAAATGTGTATAATATGTTTTTACCTTCATGTTACTTTTTATTTCAAGGAATGTATGTGTGAGGTCAGTTTCAGTATTTTCAGTAATAGTTAGACGAGTGTGAATTTCCAATGAAGTATTCAATTGAGATTTCAATTCATAAGTATTCCTAAGAGAATCTAATGAAGTAAAACTTTATCTTTTTATATTATGTTATTTTATATTGCTTGAGAAAAGAACTGTGTAACACTTTACATTTGCATGTTTTCTGCTGTTTGGATTCTGGTTCTGTAAGCAAGCCGTTGGACCCCCTCAATTTTAATATTCATAGTTTTTGTGTGTTATGTATATATACATTTTCTCACTAGATTACATAACTGTATTCTAACTTTTAACGTATTATTACGACCAGATTTCAAGCTGTAATAGGTAACATTAAATTAAAGAACATTGAATATTGAATAGATGGAAACTATTTGTTGCTGATTTTCGGTGATTTCGCTATAGCAGTGTCTAGAATTTCTAGTGTAATTTAGTATAGTAGAGATACATATATTCTTTGAAATTATGCTTCTGTTTGCCATTTTTTATAGTTAGTAAATATGTATAGATTATAGATGTGACTAATTTAAAAAAAAATTACATTTTGAAACATGTTGTACATATATTGTACAGAACAAAATTTTGTCCTTTCAAGGAGTTTATAGTTCTTGTTAGATAATAATATTATGATAAATTGATTACAATGTTAAAGACATGAATGACTACAGGTCTTTGAAATGATTACACTTTTCACGTTTCATATCGTGACTTTACGACTTCATTTACTTGTTGTTGACACTTGTTGACTTTTGTAAACAATTCAACTATTGATTCCGTGAAAATTTCTTTCTATTTGTTTTAAATAATGGGCTGCATAATATATATGTACGTACATTTATGTTCTGTTTTTTTCTTCTACCTCAAGTTTTAATATTATGATGTAGTTCCATTAATAAGAACTGTTCAGTGTTGAATGCAATCACAATTTTTATTACATTTTATAGCTTCACAACACATGAATTGTTTTATGAATGCATACATTTACTAGCATGTGTAAAGCATGTCTAGTGGCTAATAAAAAGCTTTGTACTTTTTATACTGCGCATCATGATGATAAGACTTGTACAGAACGTTAAAATTCTGATATATTAACTGCAAAGTGTCGGTATCAAATTTCAGTGTGTGTTTCATTGAAATTGTGATTCACTTTTATGTATATTTGGTCTCAGACTTGTTCTTCAATAATAATAATTATTATACGTGTTCTTTGAGGGCATAATATACAATATTTTGTATCAATAAAATGTAAAAGACCAAAGTTGTAAGTATTGTGTGTAATGTGTAATGTTAATTTTTAAAGCACGATCATATCAATTGTTTTAATTCAATACTGATGAGAACGCTTTTCAGTCTATAATATACTTTTAATACATAAAATATAATTTGTGATTTTTTTTAAGTAACTCATCTGTTTTGTAAATGCCGTTGTTACATGTTTCGGAATGAAAACAAAAACTGAAAGTTGTTTTTATTGTATACAGTGTATATGATTTTATATGAGTGAGAAATACATAATATAGACATGTAAATAAGTATATACAACGTAAATAGAATTGGCTCGAGAATGAATAGGATAAAATAAGTCCATATTCTATATAGACATGTGGAGGACTTGCCGCCTGCATTTTTATTTTCATTTTCTTGGCTCAAATCAAGCTTGATAGACTGAGAGAAAGAAATAGATTCTGCGGAAATTTGTAAAAGGTTAGTTTGAAAATAGAAGTGCATTTTGTAAATATTGCCAGAGGTTCCAGTTAGAAGCCAGAAAAGTTGTATACATGATGGAATGAACCTTACTTAATATACCTAAAGGATTTGTTGGCGGTGAATGAAGTGAAAGAGAATTTTTTTTTTTTTGGTATTCTTTTACTTTTCTTCTTCTTCTTGGCTGGTTTGGCTCTGTCTTTTTTCTTTTCTCCCTCTCTGTCTCTCTCTCTCACTATCTCTGTCTCTGTCTCTTGTGTAGCAATAGTAAATAATGTGTGTGTGTGTATGTAGTTTGTGCGTTTGTGTATGGATATATATTTCGACGGAAGTTTGGAACGATTAAAATTTTTTGGCGAGAGTGAGACGAGATTTTTGGCTTGTTATTTCCTCATACGTTGATTCTCTACCAACTTAAAATCAAGTTCATTGAGATTTCCAACTGCCCCATCGACCTTTATATTGATATTGATATTGGCACAGGGATGAAAGTATATACAGAGAGACAGAAACGCATACTTGCGTACTTATTACGTTTACGCAGAACATGGAGTCTCCAATGTTTGTGTATGTGTGTCATTCAAAAAGGGAAAAAACTCAGTTATTTGTCATGTTATATCTATATCTAAGTCCATTGCCTTTCTTTTTTTTTACACTTGTACTTTCTGAACTCAAATTGGCGAGATACTTTGGTTTGTCTGTTTGTGTGTAACTGAGTAAAGACTTCAGAAATCTTCATAGCACGTGTTCATTTTGGCAAAAAACCACATGCCGCTCCTATGTTGAGTTTTGGTCAGCTTTGCCAGCAGTATTGTGGAGGGTCAGGAGTCTTCAATTCTCTTGCCAATATCATTGCATCATCGTCATCTCAAAGGGTATACAAACATACAAAAAAAAATACTTCCTCCCTCAACGATACAAACAAACTGATTGAAGAAATAACAGCCAACTTATTTACGAATACTTTATTTATGTAGTGTCTTTTTTGGCTACCATTAATGTATACAAGTTATCAACTCATCAATGCACTGTCAATAATCCTGTCCCTAATCCAATTATTCATTATTCCTATTTGCATGTCTACTATACTGTTTATTACAATTTACAATACGTATATATTATGTATGCATATATCTTCCTTTTGTAATCCATATAGTTACGGATAATATTGATGGGTAATTATTGGAGAAAAAGCTTCCGTTTTTACTTTTCGTGTCATCATTTGTGTCTACTTTTCTAAACTTATGCATGCTAAATTAATGAATACTGAGGTTAATGACTGTGTTCATTTGTTTATGCTTTTATTATAAATTATAAAGTATCAGTAGTTCTTTTTTTTGTTTCACATGACGTTTATGTATTGATTTTCTACAATGAATTTCTTTTTTTTTCTTTTGTTTTTAGGACTGAGTGAGTTGACTTCAACACACCCAGTACCACCACATTTAAACTATTGTAGCCTGGAGAGCCATTTGAAAATTTCCTACTGTGGAAGCCTCAGCCGTAATGGGTTTGGTAAGTTTTCAATTGTTTGGTTTTTTTTCTTTACTCATGCTCGTTGTGGTATTTGTTATTTGAATGAGGATACGGTCAATAAGCATTATTACTGCCCATCATCATTGCCTTTCATACCATATGAATATTTCTTACCATCAGAGTTTTAAGAATTTATTGTTTCTATTATGGCTATTGTAAGTTTTTGAATTAATTCCAAGGAGTGTTTGACGAAGTAATCATAATATTATGATCATAAAAGTTATCCCCTGTTTTCAACAACCACTATTATAATTTTATTTTATTTTTCAAAACCCACACGATATCCCTTAACTATCGATCATTTAAAAGTTACTAGAAAAATCGGATGCGGACATATGAAGCTGGAACTTCATGCTCCGTATTAAAATTTTTCTTAGTTCTCAGTTTTAGAAACTATAGGTTTTGTACAATGATAGGAGCTGGCATTAACCAGTACTGGCATAAATGGCATGACAGTCATTTATGCCGTCATTTATGCCGCCATGACATAAATCCTACCAAGTGACAAAAATGGCATAAATGGCATAAATTTAAAAAAATTAAGACTTTTGTTTCCCAAGTTCAGGATTTCCTTCTAAAAAGAGTTTTCGTGTTCAATT
>JABASP010004367.1:0-10330 GCA_019776565.1 Sminthurinus signatus
TTGGTGATTTTGGCCCAAAATTGGTGATTTTGACCCAAAATTGGTGATTTTGGCCCAAAATTGGTGATTTTGACCCAAAATTGGTGATTTTGGCCCAAAATTGGTGATTTTGACCCAAAATTGTTAATTTTGGTCAAAATTTGCCGAGCTGTAGGTATTTTGCTAAAAACTCCGATTTTCGTGAATCTCATAAAAATCTAGGCAAAATTAGAGGCTGAGGTTCTTAAAAAATTTCGGTACGGATTTTAGAAAAAAAGGTGAAAATAGTGGTGGAAATAGTGGCAAAAATAGTGGTAGAGGCTCTAGAAAAATAGTGGTCAAAATAGTGGTAGTGGTAGAGGCTCTGGAAAAATAGAGGTCAAAATTAGTGGTAGTGGTAGAGGCTCTAGAAAAATAGAGGTCAAAAATAGTGGTAGTGGTAGAGGCTCTATTGAAAAATAAATAGTGGTAGTGATAGTGGTAGAGGTAGCGGCTCTAAAAAAATAGAGTAGTGGTAGTGGTAGTGGCAACCCAAAGTCCCAGCACTGGAGGGAGCGAAGAAAAAAAGAAAATCTATTCAACATTCTTGATTTTTGATACTCTTCTACAGACATGTGTATGCTGAGTTGTGTTGTACATTGTACAAAGCTGACTGTTGACTGTTGAATCTACCTACGTGAAAAAAGGATGTAAAAACCGAACAAGTTTTGTCATATTGTCTTGTGTCTTTTGTAACCAATATTAATATCAAACATCAAACATCAACTCGAAAGAAACAACCACTGTCTAATTTTTTTCCTCCCTTGTTCTCTCTTTCACACAAAAACATGCGTTCATGTACCAGGTACAATGTACAATGTACAGTGTACAGTGTACAGTTTACATTATACATTATATATTAAATTGTACATGTTCTTAATTCTCAAATGAAATGAATCTAGAATTTACCAATGCGTAAAATGTAAAATATAAAATGTACAGCTAAAAACATGATAAAACGATGTTCTTAAAATTGTTAATTTACATGATGTACAATGTACAACAAGGACTGTATAAAATTAATCATCGTTTTCTCGAGTAGTTCAAGTCTCAAGTCTCAAAGTACGTTGTGCTTTTCATATACGAACTGCGACGGCCAATTACATTTTTTTTGTAAAGGACGGAGGACGGACACAAGCTTGATTAAACTGAGTTTTTTTCCCTACAGTTTTAATTACTGTTCTCTCCTGAATATGAATATGAATACACATAATATTGTGAATTATGAATGTGGAACCGAAGAGAATATGAATATTTTTCATCTACATTTTCTTGACCAATAATGTTTACTAAACTCTTGTTTTCTTGTGTATCTTTTGTGAAAAATGCTGAGGAATAAATTAAATTTCAACTGCCAATTGTGAGTCACATAAAAGTTTTGACGTCTAATGTCAATTTCTCAGTTGTCAGTTGTCAGTTGAACAGTCAAAATTTGAACAGACTTCAATCTAGACTTCAATCGGTCTTAAACTACTTGACACTTGACTGATTGTGGATTTGATATTTTTGTTTAATGTTTGGGGTGACAACATGGAGATTGAGCTGAAATTTACTCTGTACTATTACTCCCTTATAGATACAGAGTAAAGCTTTCAGTTTGCAGATTGAAGAAAATAGACTATTAAAGAGCGAGGAGAAAACTATAGCAATGTAAGATACAACGATACAGTTCAATGTTCAACGTCCAAGTCGGCGAGTCTATAACACATAAAACATCAAACATAAAGAAGAAGAGGAAGAAGAAGAACAAGAAGACTTTATGACAATAATTACACATTTTGTGTAGCGTTGATCACCTTATTACGCCAGATTATCCTATAATAGTAATGAGTGCTTTGCCTCTGGACTCTCGACTCTCGACTCTCTCGACTCTCTCAACTTCGGACAGCTCACATTGTTACTCTCTTTTCTCTGTAGTATCAAGACTCAAGTATTATCTGTAATCTGTAAACATTAGAACACAGCTAGAGATGATCATGATCATCATCATGATCACAATCATGATTACGATGAGTTGAGCTGAGTTGAGTTGCCACTGAATTAACTCACAACGAGGTTTCTGTTTTCTTTTTCTGTTTAACTCCTCGATACATTACTCTCTGCTCTCTGCAAATACGTGTATGTTACAGTAAGCATAATAAAGCAAAAGTACCTACGGATTATAACCATGTGCGTCTACAATCTACAAACTATCTTCATACTCATACTTGTTCATTATTCATACCTGATATTTACTCCTGCTCTGACTACCTGTATGTTCTGTGTTCTTATGATATTTTATACATGTACAATCTAAAATGTACATTGAACAATACTTGGTGCTTGTTGTAAAACCTAAAATCTAAAAGCACAGTCACAGCTAGTAGCTAGTACATGAACTATACTCATCTTTTCAGTATTAAAGTTTTGCTATTTCAGGGTTTAGGTGAAAACCATCATTCACCATTCATAAAAAAAGAAACCTCTATACTTAAATACGGAATACGGAGCTAAAAGCTAAAAATCTAATGTCCCATTGCAGTTTTCATAGTTCGCAGCTATGTGTTTTTTTTAGTAAATTTGAACAGGGGACGAAAGAGGAAGGGTGACTCACATAAAAAAATGTCTTGACTGAAAGTTATTTATTTTTACATAAAAATACACATCTGCAATTTGAAAGCTCCTTGCTCCTCGGTAGTTAAATTTTAGCACTAGACACTAGACACTAGACTAGACTCTAGTATCTTGACTCTGTACTCTACTCTGTACTCTTGACTATTCATCCTATAAAGTTAACAGAAAGAAATGAAAGAAAGAAAAAACAACAAAATTTAAATAAAAGTGGATAGGACCGGACTAGGCAAGTTTACTCTGGTCTCTTGTCTTTAATGAAGTAGGCAAATATGTAATATGTAAGTAAAATGGTACATGGTACATAGTACATATTATGGGCCTGATATATTATGATATACGAATTTTGTTGAAAAGGTTTTATACAATATATTATATATTATTCTGTCTCTTTTGTGTACATTTCAACTATTTATACACACATTAAACATTACACAATGTACAACTTATAATAAAAGTAAATATTTTGAAAAAAATTAATCATGTTTACACAGGAGTTTTGTGTATATCTGTACTCTGTATTCTATATTCTATATTCTGTATTTGTGTTTCTTATTGCATATTGCATAATAATAAACATATGTACGACATGTACAAAATGTATCATGTACCATGGACAATGTACAATGTACACATAACATTACACTGGTATATAATATATAATATACAATAAATATATGTAATACAAGTACGACGAACAAAAACAAGACAAGTATTTACAATGTACAGGCTACAGTCCACAGACGACAGAATAAATAAAATATATAATAATAAAATGAAGAATCACGTTTGAAAATTTGTTGACGTCGTATTCTGTGTACATTGTACATATTACATATTGTACATACATATTTCATATTTATATTAAATAACGTAACATGTCAAGTTCAATTAAGGACAATATTAAAAAAAATGAAGGAACAAGGAATGAAGAACATGGAGAAACTGCTGAGTAAAAATAGAACGACGGTGTAGAAAAAATATATACTAATTTTATTTTTTTGAAACAGCTAAATAGGAAGGAAAATGATGCTGATGACAATACAGAATACACAATCCACGGATTTTCTGTCATCCCCTCCTTCGTTCTATTTCAGTTCCTAGAAAAAGGGAAGAATAGAACATGAGAAACAGAGAAAGAACAAGAAGAAGAAGACGCAGAAGAAATATGGATGTATTAAGAAATAAGAAATATGAATAAGTCGAATGTTCAATTGGATGTTGGATTCCATGAAAGACGATAGGAAAATTCCCTACTGTTTTGTGTGGGTTCTGTTTTCTGTTCTAGATTCTAAATTCAAAATTCTAAATGGTATAAATGAAATGGTAGATGGTCGAATGTGGATGCTTGACGCTTGTTGTTTGATGGCTGATGGTTGTTCTCCGACAGAGAAAGAGTGATGATGATGATGATAATAGTTTTGATGGTGACTCTGACAAACTTGTGTCTTTCCTTGTCATCTTTTATAATCAAATAATAGAGAAGGTATCCGCGTAATTTTCTCGGACAAAAATATACATTGTGCATTGTACAATGTGTACAATGTACAACTTGGATTCTTCATCTTCCTCGTTTTGTCTTCGTTATTGTTGTTGTTATCTATCCACAATTGTCTTCCTACACATTACACATCCTATGTGTACAATTTACAGTTTACACTGTACAATGTACAACGTAATACAATATTATACAATGAATATAAAATATAATAATGTGGATGGTGCATTGTACATTGTCCACATTATGTTGTGCTGTGCTCTGGTTTGGCCTGGTCTGGCCAGTTTTATTCATTTCAGCCATCCAGTTTTACTCAGTTGAGCTTTGTAACATTTATTATTATTATTACTATTTTTATTTTTTAACTCAACTTTTTCCGAACAAAAAGGCGTTTTGTTCCGAGGAAATCGTTTGAACACAATAAAATTGCAATTTGTGGCCATGAATAGAAGAATTTTGACAAATTAGGTTTACATTACATCTTTCGTGATGAAAAATCAACGTCAGTGAAAGAAGGAACAAATTGCTGGTAAATAATAAAATAAAATAAAGTACAAATATAAAAAAAAAACCTACCCACACACAAAAATATGACAATATTACACAAGCTTTCTTCAGTTCTATAACTTTTTGTATTAGATCCAAACTCTAAACATCATAATACATAATATACCATTCATCATTCTGCTTTCTGCTCATCCTTTATCTCTTGTGTATTATACAATCTGTACATTATACACTGAATGTACATGTGCATTTTATGTATGATGTATTATGTACAGTGTACAGTTTATCAAACTTTTCATCAAGTTGCTTTGTTAGTACACAATGAGTTTGTGATCCAAAATTACGACAAACTTACACAAATTGTTGCATTTTCATGTTTTTTCCAAACATTTTCTGTTATCTTCACGCGGCGGATGAATGGTCAAAATTCACTCAAAACTCAAAACTCCAAACTCCAAACGTTCATGAATGATGGAATATCAACTATAAACAGAAAATTCATTTGTGTGTACCGGCTGTGTTTCAAAACTATACTTCCTATGTAAAAGCTTTAACAAAAACTACTGATTGCTCGCTTTTCATTGAAAAATGACAATTTTTGAAATTGCATTCATGCTAAGAAAATTTCGAAAAGTGGAGTATTATGCATTACTAATAAGTAAGTGTAAGCGTAATTCAAGTTACACACTACACACATGTAACAGGTAACAGATGACATAAGTAAATCAGCTGGGAAACGTTTCGGCACAAGTTGAAACACAAAACAAATTTGATAATTTGTGTATATTATTGCATAGCCAATTAAATAACCATTGAAACTTGAAGCTTGAAAGGCTGAGGTATTTTTAGAGCCTCTTAGATTCCAGCTATTTTAATAAAAGTCAATGCAATAGATAATAAATTAATATTAAGTTAAGGTAAAGTCAATACAATACAAAAGCTTAATCTTTATTAATTCTCATCTTCCCCTTTGACATTTGGCATTCTATGCCAAAGGGACACGTGACACGTGTAACTTTTAACTTTAATTATGTGCATGCGGCATGCCCCACGTTTATGATATTTTATTCTACTTCTCCATTCTCCATATTATACAAGGAAAAAAATTAAATTGCTTCCTCTTGACTCTGTTGACACGTGATTGCTGAATGTCTCAAAAAAAGCATTGATTCTCTTTACAAAAACACAGTTACTAAGTTTGTTGTTGTGATTATCTTCTTATTACTATAATTATTATTATTAAAGATGTTTAAAAAAAGTCTTGATTTAAAATTTAGAATGTCGTTGAGAAAACGCCGTGTTTTAACTTATTTCACTGGGATCTGGATCTGAAATGATAGTGAAAGTTGAACCTATGTACTTTTACGTCACGGGACACTAAAAATGCTAGAATTTATAAAAGGGGTAAAATTAAAACTGAAACAACACACATTCAATTTATAGTTATTTCATATTTTTGAATTTATTATTCACATGATGTACCCTGTACAACGACAACATATTTTTTGTATCATACATCATACATGCAAGATTGTAGATGTACTACATGATACATGATACATTTTCTAGATTCTAGATTCATACAAAATGAAGAATGGGGATTGCCGCTGCTATTTGCTGTTATTTTGGTATTTAGTTATTTAGTATTTGATATTTGATATGTCCAAAGTACTAAATGGTAAATGGCAGAAGAGGAAAATTATGTATAATCTAATAAATAGAGAACAAAACAAAACACAAAACAGAGCAATACACAACATCAGATATCAGATATATATTGTAGATGGTTTATGTATTGTACATTCAGCTAGTACTCGAGTTTCGAGTTGAGGAATTTTGCTCAACATGACTGCCAATTTTCGAATTAGGAGAATAACTACATTTGTATAAAGTATACTATATGCTGTATACTGTATGCTCACTACTCATAATACTCATGTCAAAAAACATGAATGTATTATACATAGATGTACAACATAAACTAGGATACAACATACTATAGAGAACATGATAGTATAATTTAATATATTTTATGTGATGTTATCACTTAATTGTGCGTACATACCTTGAAAAACTAGAAACTAAAAGACTATAATAAATACAGAATACAGAAAACAGAATACAGAACGAGAAAATAGGAGAGGAACGAGACGAGTGGAGGCGGTGAAGCCAAAGTCAAGTCTAGAGTCTAGAGTCTCCAACTCAAGACTTGAAGAGGAGCTCAGAGCTCTTCTGAAACAAAATATGAGGATAATGATACATTTAAAAGGAGCAGTGGCCACAGTAAATAAATAATAATTCCACATTCAACACAACAACCAACAACCAAAATCCAACAACCAACAACTAACAATGTGCAGTACAATATTTCCTCTCCTGTTTTCGGAGCTTCTTTTTCGCCATGCCATACTTACTTCATTCTTCATACTTCATACTTCATACATCATGTACATAATCATAATATGTAACATAATTTCTCTACATTCTATAGTTAAATTATCAAGTACGATGTACGATGAACGATGAGACATGCCATGACCATGATGCGTATATAAAAAATAAGAAGAAAAATTAGAAATTCATTCGGCTAAAACAATTCGGCGACTTCCAACTTTCCTCTGCCCACTTATTCTATACTCTAAACTATGCATGATATTTTCCTCTAGATCTTTATGTATCATTAATCAATTACTATCGACTATCGACTATTGGCTATTGATACTTGATATTCAATACTAGATACTGGATAATTTTGAGAAAAAACCCTCGAAAAGTACAAAAAATGATGAATGATGAATAATTGGATAATTTATCTTCTCCATATTTTTATTTTTTATTATTCCTGCACAAAATAATACAAATACGAATATGAATATGACAAAAATATTTTATTTTGTCTATTTTTTTTCTTCCCATGAAAATTGCACAAATTACAAGTAACTGTAGAGCTAAATGTTTTCCCTGGATAAACTCTTTTAATACTTTTAGACCCATTTGCAGACATCTCCATGTAAAAATTAGAATACACAGTACAAAATAATAAAGGATGATGACAGTGTAGTAATATGATACTCTTGAAATATGTATGTAACGCATATTGTATCATATATAATTTGTAGATNTGAAATATGTATGTAACGCATATTGTATCATATATAATTTGTAGATATTATATCATATTATGCGTGCACTTCAATTGTGTATTTGTGTGTGCTCAGTGCTCAGGAAAATCATGACAAAAAGAGAAATTGAAACTATTACTGACAAAAGAGACAAGAATTTATGCTATAAATTCGTCCACTTCTAGATTGTACATAGATATTAGATATACACATGTAAAGGTTCCAGTGAATGTTAAAGTAAAAAAAATTCTCTCTGCATAATTTATCGGCACTTACTAAAACAGAATGTAGAGTGTAGAGTGTACAAAATAATAAATGTCCGATGATTTTTCTCAAAGTTCTCAAAAAAATGGAGCTTTCTCCTTGATTATTACACAAGTAAGTCAAGTCTTAGGAAAAAGTAATATGCAGTTATCTGTACGAATAAGAATTCTTTGATATATTTACTTGATATTACACAGTAATTTACTCTGAGTATGAAAATAATAAATATTCTACGAATACATAAAAGTACGTCGACTTTTGAAAGTCATTCATGTCCATTTTCATGCACAGCAAAATTTTGGAATTTTATGGATCCCACAAATACCACCGTAAATTACAAATATCAATGAAAAACAGAATTATTTCAATTTGTGAGCAGTGTCATCATCAGTTTGATAAAATAATTCCCAAGCAAAAATCGAGAGTCAAAAAAAGGTGAATGGAAATTTTATATTGATGGAAATATTTGGGTGATAAAGTTGTTTTTACAACCGTCAAAAACTGCTATCAAATATCAAATAAATATCTAGCAAATGACTGAGTTGTGATGAATGATGAATGTCATCTTAAAAACAACAACGACAACGACAACTAAATTTTGAGGAGAAAGCAGAAAATACATGCATGCAAATTGTACACGTTTACTTGTAAATTGTAAATTGTAAAACATCAACATGTAGATAATTTGATTTCATTTAGATTTAGCATTTGACATTCCCAATGCAGGACTCGGGACAATTACATCAATTTTACATACATTCTGTCTCTGTCCTTTTCGTTTCTTGAGAAATCCAACCAAACTTTATTTTTTAAATATTTAAATCCTCTCCCATACATTTTTTATACGTATCCACAAAATGGGATGGATGTTTTTATTTTGTATTGTTACTACTTACTACCCAAAATCCACGTTGTACAATCTAGAATCTAAAATCTAAAATATCGTTGGGTTTTCAAGGGAAAAAACTGTTGAAAACTATCTAAAATCCACAGCAGAAAGCAGAAAGTATGAGGAAAACGGAGTTTACGGAAAGAATAGGGAAAGTTATAACATAAATAAATAATAAATTGTACCAAGAACTCGGTTTATTATGTATTGTGCATTACGTATTCAGCAAATTATGTAGTTTCACTTGAATTCTCCCTAAATTTCATTTATATATAATGTACGTTGTACATTGTACATTTTACATGTACTTGGTAGACTCAAGAATATTCATGTATGTTTCATATGTTTACATGCTGGTTTTGTGTTAAACGCTGGAAAATTTGTGTCTTCATGCCACATATTCAACATTCTACACTCCACACAACAACATGTTATGCACTTACAAAATACGAATAATATACAATATACAATGTACGGGTACAACGGACCATCACATGTCATATGGAGATAAATATTGAAAGAGGGTCGTAAGAGTGAAGCACGGCAAAATACACCATAACACAAAAACACAGGGAAAAGAGAAGCCGGAGGAGAAAGAGAGAACAAGGGAATGAAATGAAAAGATATGAGTATTTAATAAGAGAAATAGATAAACTCCCATGCCATACCGGTGAAAGGTGATTAAAAGGGCGTTCCAACTTCCAACTTTTCCATATTCCTGTAGATATTCATCTCCTTTCTTCTTTTGTATAGCTTCAAGGTAGACATTTCTACATAGTACATAGTCTCTACTTATAGTATGTAGCATGCTTCGATGGTGGATTCTCGATTCTCAATGTTCGATTCCCAATGCATCGAGTTGTTTGTTGGTTAGTTATCAACCTTGTTATAGGTTATAGATATCTCTCCTTTGTCTATGTTTTCTTTTTTTATGTACATGATGCATGCAATGTCATCTCAAATTCCACTACTAAAATAGATAGATAGTTCCATGTTTCCTTCATGTACAGTCTCTAGTCTCTAGATAAAAGTGCAAAGACTACCCATTTTTCTCTTTAAAAACTGTTGTCAAATTTGAGCATTGAGTAGTGTATCGAATATTCAGTGTTCACAGTTCAGAGTTCAGAGTATTCTGCAATACAGACTAAAGACTAAATACTAAATACTGAAGACTAAAGATGCTGTCCCGTCTCCTGTCGACCTGTCATATTTGTTGATCATATCATTTTTAATTTTTTAACAGGGAGGGAAGAATGATAACTTGATGACGTGCTAATCCGTATCCGTAAAAATAGGGAGCACACATTATATGAATAAAAAGTATGTATGTTAATGAACGGGGCAGAAGTTGAGCTCGTCAAGTTATTGACATGACATTGGGCATTGGGAATTGGGCAATAGACAATAGATGCACAGATAATA
>JABASP010004368.1:0-10328 GCA_019776565.1 Sminthurinus signatus
ACTATACCTTTTTTTTCTCTTTTGCTAAAATACATTTAATATTGTTTTCCATAATTTTCTTAATTTCTAATACACTGTTTTGTACTAGAAAGAGTAAATTTAACTGTCAATACTTCATACTAACAAAGTCAACTAGTATTTTGAGTAAGATGTAAAATATAAAAGATAAAACTTTTAACGCCCTTTGTTTTTTCTTTAAGAGAAGAGGAAAATGAGACTGAAACAGCTTTCGTACCTGAACCTGAACCTGAACAAGATGAGACTGAAAGTGAGACTGACTATGAAACGGATACTGAGGACAGTGAAAATGTAATGGAATTGGATAACTGGAAAACGGATCCTGGGATAATTCAGAGGGTTAGAAGTTTGGAAACCAAATGGAAAAGAATAGAAAGAGGATCAGATGAAACTAGTGGGAAAAACTGGTGGGAGAGACAGGACTTTGAAGCAAAACTCAAGTCAACAGCAACCATAATTTCTATTGTAATACTTGGACTTTGTACAATCAAGTACCTTTGTTCATCCAGAAATTTAGGAATCATTCCCCAGGAACCAGGAGAAGAAGGGTCCAGTACAAATTCCTCAAGTCTTTAAAATATTTCCTATTTAGAGTTTAGAGTTTATAAAATATTGACAGAAAATATTGAATATTACCTGTGTACACGTAATACTTAAATAGTTCAGACGGCCAAATAGGTTTTTGTACAATAACAAAACATCTTTCTCAAGTTGATTCCAGAAACATAACAAATGCCACTCATTTATGTTTAGCAACAAACCGTTTTGCAATATTTATACCAAACATGAAAAAACTAGAGCTAATAATTCATGTTAAGTGTTAACGGCGTAATGTTAACGTCATGGTTTAATGTTTACCTATTAATTTTGAAGTGTTATTCTTGAATCATCATTTATCATTAGCTGATATTTTCGTACAGTGATGGCTGATGCGGTGGCATTTGTATCATTTAAAAATTAAAGAATCAAAATTACATCTAATCATGTGTAATATGTGTACATTTT
This sequence comes from Sminthurinus signatus, assembly GCA_019776565.1. Taxonomy (NCBI): domain Eukaryota; kingdom Metazoa; phylum Arthropoda; class Collembola; order Symphypleona; family Katiannidae; genus Sminthurinus; species Sminthurinus signatus. The sequence goes on from JABASP010004368.1 coordinate 1,024, forward strand.
GTACTAGTTGTACAATGTACAAAAAAGTAAACGCACACCTCCTACTCTTTAAAATACTATTAGAAAAAAAGAGAATAAATTGTGGAGAAAAAATAAAAAATGGAATGTGGAGAAAAATTAAATGCCATTGTTCATTTTTACTTTTGCTGTTTTTATACATCCACCATAATGCATAAACGTTGAACCATAAAATGGCGCATTTGATAACATTTCAGTTACAAAATTGTGGTCAATTCATCTTGTTCTTCCTTCCCTCAGACTACTGTAATTATCACAGACCACAGAGAGCCAAAAAACCCGTTTAGGTGCGACTTAAATTAGGATGCTGATGCATCATAAAACCGCAAAATACAAAACCATACAATTTAATGAGATGAAAGATGAAATGCAAAACATTTTAAGATATAAAAGAACCTTTTTTTCATAAATTCAACATAAAACTGAGCTCTAGTTTTTTTGCATGTACAAAGAGCACCAGAGCTCTTTTTTAAAATAACTTGAAAATGTTGTCCACTGGCGCATTTTTCATTCTGACTCTAACAATTTTCGTTGCTAATGGTGAGTTTTCCAACTTTTTCTACTCTTAGATCTCGCATCCTTTTTGTGTCGATCATATAACACTTTAATTATAAATAATAAAGATTCAATGTTCATAAAATTAGTCAAGGAATGAGTACACTTTTTATTTGATACAAAAAAACATCAAAGACAGACAGCATCAAAGATAAATAGATAAATTATAAAAAACGTATGAGATATTATTTAAAAAATATAAATTATTTCCCCAGACGGGGGAAAAACGCATAATTTAAAAAAAACAGAAAAAATAAAAAACGCATACATTGATTTCTATCGAAGATCGAAGGATTTTATTCACATATCATCATCTATATTCGCTGCTGCCTTTGTAAGTGTAAACATGGCTTCAATCATCTTTTCCCGATGTTTATTCCTCCTCCTTTTAATATCTTGTCCATTGACTAGAACGTGATAGCGTTCCTTTGGCTTGAGACCACATTTATAATTCTTAGCCTCCGCGCGATATTTTACGGGTTTGGTTGCAATCAGTTTTCGACCCAACACAACTGGACAAGAGGCGTGGCGTGTAATTTCATCATCCGTACCATCTCGAAATAGATTAAACCAAAGAACAAGTGTTCCTTTCCTAGGTTTTATAGATAAGCCTAAAAATGGATAAGCTGTGTTTCCTCCTCGTTCAACGTCTGTTAACTGAATAAAGAAAGATATTTAATTGTAAAACTGATTTTGAAGTCAAAATAGTGTTAAAAATACAATCAATAATAATAATAATGATTATTATTATTGTGGTTTTTACTTGAAAAAAAGACTTACATAGTACATTCCGTGTGCTACATAGTGATGATCATGATGCGGAGTTACGCGAGTGGCCCAAGTATAGGATTTATAATAGAGGGCATCTGATGCTACACTGTCAAAGGTGTTTAGTCCACCAGTTGCATCCTTTAAATTTTGAGCCACGTTCAAAAGTCCAAAAGGTGTGTTATGGCCATCCCAAACCCAGTTGATGGAACCATAGCCAACATTTTTGATTGTTAGTTTTTGTAGGGTTTTTTCCACTTTTGAACCCTCATGGATTTTGTTCATTGAGGATTCGTCAATGAAATCATAGATCAAAGCGATATCAGGATCATGACTCAAAAACTCCATTTTTAGTGGTCCGATCAAATATCGAGGGTGGACTTTGTATTCATACCAACAGAAAAGTCTGGATTTCTCTTCCAAACTCTGATGATTTAATTGTAAAAGAAATCATTATATTATACTAACTTTTATTTTTTTTTATCAAGTATTTTACTTTTGGATTTTGTTACATATGAGACAATTTTTGCAATTTTTCAGTACTTGTAAATTATCTCCAGAGCAAACTCCCCAAAGTCCCATATGCAAATCAAAATTCCCTCTCATTTTTTTGTAAAGGGTCGTCCTTCGCTTTGTTCTTTTTGGAGGTTTTGAACGACTTTCTTTACTGACATCAAGATCTAATTTTTCGTCAAAAAGCCATGGATTAAGGGGACCATCCGGAAGATGCTCATCATTGTGCTAAAAAAACATTAAACTTTTGTAAATGTTTAACATGTACAACAATTTGAAACAAAAAAGTACTACTAATTTTTTGGAATTCGAAATGTGTAATATATTTATTATACCAGAAATTTCGTATAGTCAAGTAAGGATGAAACTTCGTCGTGTTGAGCTTTGTTCAAACTTGAATCACCCTTTTTAATCTTTTCCAAAGCTAATTCACACCATTCCACAGCAAGCGCAAAGTAATGGAGGTCAACCGCTTGTTGAGCAATTTCAAAACAATGGATTCCATCCAATTTCGCACCAGTGTTGACTTTTAAAAGTTTCCCTTTACTAAACTACAAAATCAGGGGAAATTAAAGCTGTGTGCATACTTTTGGTAAAAAAATGCGATTTCGATTTTTGTCAGCTTATTTTAAAAAAAGAAAGAAATTATGAGTATTTTTTAATTTGACTTTTTACTTTTTAAAAGTTTACTTTCAGAGTTGAAATATCATAAATACGTTGAAGCCTCAAAATCCCTTCAGCAGCATAGTCCAAGTCAAGTTTATTCGGCCATTTCCAGTCTTTCGGAATTAAAAGGTCGTTGTCGTCCATATCCAGGCTAAAAACTGGATGAAGTTTCGATGCTTTTGATAAACCAAGGATTGTGGGGAGGTCAAGAGCATATCGTCGTAAAAGTCGGTATGTTGAAATGGGATTTCCAACAATTTTTTTAACTGTCTCATTTGTGAGCTGTGGGATGAGTAGTCCGCCTTTGCCACGTTCATAGTCCAAAATGTACCTTGAAAACACAGCACAATTTTGACATTAATGGACAGAATGTAGAAGGTAAAACAACAAAGTACAAGTCGAGAGCCAACTCGACTGGAATATTCTTTTAGTTAATTTTGTTAATTATTATTACTTATTAATTTCTCTTGGGATTTTAGACCCTTCCTTTAAAAGTTTTTCTCTCCCTTCAATAAAATACTGGACAATTTTAAAGTCAGATTCGATCAAAGTTTCAAGTAATTCAACTTCATCAGCATAAAGTCGATCCTCCTTTGTGGCAGGTTTTAAAAGCTCAGATTCCTCAGACTGTTTTTTGGCAGAATCAACCCCAAGAATCAAAGTGACAACAACTAATGAAAGGAAACAGGTCATTGTAACTTTTCAAATGTTTCTAAACAATACATGAAAAGTAGTGTATATAGAGTCACTCTATACAACAACATAATATGTATATAAAAAATACTTTGTTATTACATAGTTGTAAAACAATGGTATATGCAAAAAGCAATTACTTGTACAAAACTTACACCTTTATTAATTTTTTTAACTTCAAAACTTTTGTGTATGACTCTGAATAAACTATATTATTATGTACGATGGTGTGGATATTTAAAAACCGGCAGTTTTGTGCTCATTGTATTTTTCACTACAAATACATAAAAAACGTTTTACGGCAGTTTTGTGCTCACTGTATTTTTCACTACAAATACATAAAAAACGTTTTGGATGAAAAAGGAGAATCCTGTGAGATAATTTCCCAAAAAATATACACTTATTTCATTTCATATTATATTTTATACATAAGTGAGGCGAAATCTTGTACTGTAAAATAGTAAATATATAGTTATATACATGCACTTTTTAGACTTGATTGTATATTGTGAGAACATATTATAAAAATCAAACAAAACTCTAGCTTTATTGAAACAAATTTGTCCATATACCAAAACATAGACCTGCTTACGAGGATCACAAATATTTTATAACAATAACAATTACATAATTTATCACATTTTTGATACCTTTAATTTAAATATAACAACTATAAAATCATTAAATTTTCATATCAAACCAATTTAGAATTACAAAAGATCAAACTCTCTCATAATGTAATTTCTATCATATTTAACTATACTGCGTGATTAAACGTATGTACACGTACAAAATACAAAACGAGCATTTTAAAACATTTCTTAAATAATAAAAGTAAATCTCAAAATCTACCTACATTATTTCTAATAAAACAACGATAACAATACAATATTATACAGATTTTCTAAATGGGTAACGTGAGAATATAGTATGAATAGGTTGTACTCTGATTGCGTTTTGATTTCCATATCATAAATATACTGAGATGATTACCACTTATTAAACTTGACATGTAAATTCTCCATGATGCTTAGCATAGTGCCTCTTCAAAGTCACTTTATGATTGAAGCCAATATTCTTGCAAATCTCACAGTTGAACATTCTGATATCCGAATGCAGCCGAAGGTGAACATTTAGAGCATCCGTAGTTTTAAATCCACGTCTATAATTTATAAGGTCAAAAGTCAGACATAATACAAAATAATAACACTATTAGTATTTGAGAGTGGAATATTATTAATTATTAATTATGAGGTGAGTAAAACTGTAATCATAAGTAAATGCAAAATATTTTACGCACCCACAATCTACACAATGATGCTTTCGGACGTTCATGTGTATTGATTTGTGTTTTGCCAATGTTCCAGATCCTTTAAATCCTATACATAATAAAATATGATAAAAGAATGGAAACGATGAGTATAATTCATGTATAAACTATCAATTACAAAAACAAAAGTATAGTAATATTGAATGATTAATAATTAATAAATACAGTTTTTTAAGAACACTGACCAGCACCACAAATGTCACACTTATATGGCCTTTCATTACTATGAATGTGAGCAACATGACGACTGAGAGCACCTCGAGTATAAAATCCCTGTATGATACACAATTAATATTCCGTATAGCTTATGATTCATTTGCGTGAAAAACTATTATATAGGAAACAGGAAACAGTATAGTAAAAAATATATTATAGAACATGAAAAAAGTACAGGAAATTTTACCATTCCACAATGTTCACACCTGTGGATAAAAAAAGAAAACACAATTTTATTTCTTTTTAATGATTATTGACAAAATAGTGTTGTAAAAAGTAAAACATATCATAGGTAGAGTTAAAAATAAAAAATATTGTTTTTATTTCTTACATGTGACTCCTCTCTTCAACATGTCTTTGGACGTGTGTATCAAGTCCTACTTGTGTAGAAATTTTGGCACGACAATCATTATAAGGACACAGAAATGATGATTCATTCTCAATCTTCTTTACATTTGCATTTAAATAATATTTACTACGATGACTCTTTTTCTTTTCTGATGGTAATTCTGGACATGTCAATACATGTTTCTTGAATAAGCATCTCAGGTCAAAGGTTAAAGGACAAGTAGGGGCAGGACACTTGGTCGTTTCAATAAGTACTCGATGAGCTTTTAAACCATTTTCATTTTTTAAAATTTGATCACAATCAGGGCACTTGGTAATTGATTTTTCTTTTTTAGGTGAAACTATTATACTACCAACAATAGGAGCAGTAGTATTATTATTATTATCATTATTAGTAATTTTATTATTCTCATCATTTCCCTCCTGATTATTTATAATTGAGGACTGTTCTATTTCCACTTCCATGTCTTCTTCCTTTTCCTGTTTAATGGACGGTGTTTCTTGGACTACTGCAACTGCTTTATTATTTTCATCACATTCTTTCATCTCTTCTTCATGAACTGGTTCTGATGTTATGGATTTTTCTGGTAGTAGTGGTATTTGTGGTAGTAGTGGTGGTCGTAATGGTTGTTGTTGATTGTTATTATGCTTTTCTTGTAGAATAGATTTCATCCTCTTTTGTTTCCTATTACTAGTATTTTTGATAACTCTTGAAGTATTATTAGTTGTAGTAGCAGTTGAAGTAGTAGTAGTAGGAGTAATATGCTTTTCACTAATATTAGTATTGCACGTGTCAGAAAATAAATGTAGAGTAGGTTTTGGATAATGGAGAAGAGAAGGAGGATGATAAAGATGGACCAGATATGATTGAAGACTAGAAAAACCTCTTGTACACTTTTTACAGTAAATTTCAACTTCATCCTCACCAGCCAAACAGTGATGTAGTCGGTCATAGGAGAATGGATTATAATTAACTCTGTATATTAAATATTAACGATAAATTATAAATTATTACTTGCATAATATATACATGATTTCATATAAAATATGATATTTTGATTTTCCAATTTTATACTTTATAATATACTTACGATGATGATGATGATGACCATCTGTTGGATATACAAGGTTTTTTTAATGGCCTAATTTTAATACTGTCATACTCGTCACTACCCGACTCTTCTGATTCTTCTTTTATTTCTATTGTTGGAGGTAAATGATGATAATTGAATCGTTTGAGATTTGGGACAATCACACTAGTTCTTCTCAATTGATCTACTCTTCTATTAAAGTTCTCCATGGTCAATTTTTAAAACAAACAAAACTATAAAATAATTAACAATTAACAAATATTGTAAAATAATTAAGTGAACACAAATAACTAATGATGAACGAGAAAAGATAATAATTATTTTAATAAAATATCACAGTAAAAGTCAACAGTAAAATCTAAAATGTAGAAAATTTTCCAGTATTCAAATCAGTAGTGTCAAAAAGTCAAGGATTCGTCGGCACTGAAAAATTTTATGCAAAACATATTATGTGTATTTTTGCATCTCCTATCTCTCCCTTTTTTCTATAAAAATATTACATTTTAGGCATATATACAATAATAATTTTTATCATTATTTTATAGCATGTAATAATTGACGTACAGTAATAAAAGGAAACATCAGATTTGGTGTTTTGTTTTTTGTGTATAAAAATTATATGCATCAAGCACATATGAATTTATTTCAGTACAAAAACAAAATTCAAAAAACTGATGAAGACTTTGGGTGGATGTTACATGTGAAAATGAATATATTGACTTAGATAAACATAAAACATGATAGAGTATTTTATATTCGTATACTATTATATTGTTAAGCGGATATATTCTTAGCTCTTATTATAGCTAAAGAAGCAGATTGTTCAGCTTTTCTTCGGTTTTTATCCCAATAGGCAACCCCATACCAAGTTTCTCCCTCATCGATAGATATGAGTACTCGGACTCTCCTCTGTCGTTTTTTACATTTATATAATGGTTGTGGAGCTTGGCCCTTGGGATGGGTCTGTCGATAAATATTTTGGAGATAACGAGTAAGAACAGCTTTTGGAACTGATTCCGGTTTCTTACGATAAGGTGCATACCTATATTTAAAATCATCCAGGATTGTTACATTATTCATACTAACTTCAGGAAAATCTCTATTCAATTCTATTCTAGACTTTTTCTTTTCTTCTTCTATCCTCCTATCTGTGACTTCATTGTAATATTCTTTGATATCAAACAGCTCACTGTACAAATAAAAATATAATAAAATATTATAGATTATACAAAGTGTATGTACATAATATAAGTATATAAATTATTTTTCTTTTAGCTTTTAAATTTGAAATACAATAATAATTCACAATGTAGTAAAATTTACAAATAGATATCTAATATTGTATTATTATAATTTATAATATATTATACGTACCATAATTCCGGCAGCAAACCCGCTTCAAATATTTTTTGTTTATCTTCTTTATCAAATCTTTTCTTCCGGATTAAATTTTGTATATTAAACTTTGTATTAGATATATAATTGTCATAGTCAACACATAATTTTAAATACTGAGTAATAATTTCTTGTGATCTTATTTTCCCTTCTTTTCTAAATATTGAGGGATTCCATTGAGCAGCTCGAGCAACCATGACGCTACTACATTCTGTATCCACTTTAAATTGTTGAATATCATGATAATGTTTTAACTCCTTTGAATTGCCACTATTAAAAAAATATATATAATAAAACAACACATTTTTAATATATATCTGTATATAATAAATATATAGTTTCTTTACAATGAGGTAACATTGCATACTTCAAAACTCCTATTACTTACTTTGCAATAACTGGAATAGTTAGACATTTGGAAATGGCTTTGATGTAATCATTTTGATTTGGTCCATCTTTATCCGCTTCTTTTGTACGACCATGAATAGCAATAGCTGATACACCACAGGATTCTATCATCTCACATAATTCAAGAGTATCATCCAATGAAGGAAATACTCGGATTTTACATGTTACAGGGATTTTAATATTTGATACTAAATTGGTAAGAATATCTCTAATTTTTTCAGGTTGACTCATTAAAACAGCACCAGTTCCACCTTTACAAACAGAAAAAAATATAATCAAAATTCATTTCATTCTTCTTTTCCCTCAAAATAATATTATAGTACACTCCTCATAAAACTCACCTCTTATAGCATAATCTTTTGGACATCCCATGTTTATATCAATTCCAGCAACATCATTCTCACTATAAAAATAAAAAAACATACAAAACACATTATGTATACTATCCACATACGAAGCTACAAAATATAAAAATAAAACAAAGGGTAAACAATGAAGATTATAATAAACATAGTAAAAAATACAACAACAATCAAAAATTACTTACACTAGTTTAGCACATTTTAATGCTTTATCTGGACAGGATGTACCTAATTGTAGAATAACCTTTGGCTTTTCCTCATCACAAGTACGGAAAAGAACAGTTCAGTCACTAGCATCTATAAAATCTATTGTTTTCAGCCCATCTAAAACAAAAGTACAATAAAGTCAAGAATTATTATGAGTGTTATGACTCAAACTACTATTACAAATTGTTGTACAATTAAATTTTATATATATAAAAATTCTTTTACCATTTACAACTCTTGAAGTGCTGATTAATTCCCAGTCAATTAGTTCTTCAGTATAAACTAAATCTGCTCCATATCTTAGAGATAATACCCGAATCGGAAGAGTCCCAACCCTTACCATCTAATCAAAAATCAAAAGTAATAACAATACAAAAGTAAAATAAATAATATTAAATAGAAGATCTTCTATACTACTTCTATACAAGATGATGTAATAAAATGTACAAAATAAAAGAGAGACTTACTTACCGGAGCTAAAATAATTTTATGTCTATATTGTTCTGGATTGAAATTTGGATAAGATAGGAATTTAGAAGTACGATTCAACTTATTCTTCTTATGATTTGTCACTACTTTTATTTTGAAAAGACCTAATTGTCTCTTTAAATAATTATAAATCACAGTCATTTTTCTCCTAATAAATATTAAACACACATGTGCTTATATGCATTCCAATATACCCATATCAAATACATGTCATGTACATACTTTAGGAATTTAAAATACAATGTC
>JABASP010004369.1:0-10327 GCA_019776565.1 Sminthurinus signatus
GTATAAAATATAAAATAGTGTATAAATTATAAACATTATATTTTGCGCTAATATGTAATACATAGAAATTTAATTGATACAAGAAGGAATAATGTGAGATCAATGTTTCTGTTACATCATAAACATCATCACGAGAAATTCCAAGACAGGTGGAAAGAAAAGAGAAAGTTGCTATACAATATTCAACTCTAGATATAAGATATACCTATATATATTCACAGAGGGAAACAAGACAAGGAGTATTTATTATTGCACAGTGCACAGTGTACAGTGAAAGAAGAAACAAAAGTATAGTTGTATGTTGTGTGCAAATTTATGCACGCAGATACATATATATACAACTTTAACTTGTTGTTCCAGCATATCGACGTCATTCCATTCCAAATCCGATAATATCTAGATATCTTGTACTAGTATCTAGTATCCAGTATCTAGTATTGGTGTGTAATAAATAATTCAATAGTTGCTATTTGGTAACAATTTGACTGGTTTTGTCAACGTAAGTATTCAACATTTATTTGGAGAAAAAACAAGAAAAAATAATATTACACAGGAATACAATCTACAATCTACTCTATCAATCTATAATACCTAGAAAGAAATCTTCCATTTGAAAAACAACTGTCAAAATCACAACGACTACCTGTCTCTTTGTCTACCGTCAGTTACTGTGTGAATACGGAATACTGAATACAGAATACATGAGACGTAATTTGATTCACTAGTTGTCAAATCTCGATTCTCAATCTATTCACATTCTTCCCTTCTCTTCCTTCCCAAGCCGAGGCTAAAGCTGAAGCCAAATCCAACGTCAACTTGTCAATTCAATTCGATCCAAATTCGGAACGACGTTGGTATTTCTAGTGGCTCATCCATCCACTTGATACCAAAACATACTATTTTTCTTACCGGGCAAAAAGTATGTTAATTGTTTCAACCATTCTGATGATGACGTAAGTACTTTTTATATACATGCATATATAATGTATAATATTTCTATATTATACATTCAGCATTAACAATTATTATAGCAAGAATTCTTATTAGTTTTTCTACTGTATGCATTTCGTATTTTGCTATTCTCTATTCCTTATTCATATTTGCGGTCTAATTGGTTTTCCTTAATTTTGAGTGCAATGTTATCCTAGTTAGACTCGTATAAAAATGCATAGGTTTTATAGATAGAATATAGCTGTGATAAATAATTAACCAAGAATTTTCCTTGTATTTTATTTTTCACAACATTTTATATTTTATATCATGTTTTAACAACCAAGCTCAAAAAAGTAATTTTGTACAAATCACATAAAGTTGTTTATTTTTACCCCTTAAATAAATTTTGTCTGACTGGACTGTGTAAAGTGTAAACTGTGTAATAAAAATATATAATACTGTAAAATTATTATACATTCTGGCGTCGTCACTGGAAAGTGTAGCAGTGAGACCGACGAGTGAAGTTAGGGAAGAATCTTTACCGTTAATGTATGGAAAGTTGATATTTTTGAAACGGTTCAAACTGAATTTACCAACTAATGATGATCCTTCACATTCAATTACTCCTTCTCAAAGTGGGCCTAATCAAGACGGAGGGGAGCATGTCGATAAGCTTGGGGTAAGCTACACCGACATGGACTCGGCTCTGGCTGGCGACAGTAGCACAACCAATCGATCTGGAACCGGAAATAGAGATCAGACTCCAAACCATATTGTGTACAGAAAGGTACATTTCTTTCTTTTTTTTATTTAGTACAGTTTATTAAACTAATATCCTTCTTGCTGTTAACTAAGTAAATACATTATGGTTGGAATTGGAATGGGTATTGGACATGGAAACCGGAAGAATATGAAGGACGTCACACACGGCGTATATTATTCTGTATGTATTATACATTGTATATTGTATAGTAGATTATGGAGTATGCATCCAGAATAGAAAATAGAATTGTGTGTTATCGGCAAAGTTATCTCGTTTGTATCTTTATATCTTGTTCAGTGCTGTGAAATGTCAAATGTCTCTTCTGTCTTTCTCTTCGCTGTTTCTACATTCTACATTCTGGTGATGATAATCGCTTCATTATCTCTGTGTTTAAGAGGTTTAAGAGGCCTGTTGCAGCACTAAAGCTCTGTGTATTGATTTCCGATATCCAATATCCACAATCCACATCCACTGTATTACACACTTTGTTAACAACAAGATATTATTTTGCAGTGTACACTCTACACAAAGAATTAGTTGATCTAAAAAGTCTAATGTAATTTTTCTTATGATTTTCGTTTGTATTTATGGATATAGATGGAAAAAATAATTGAAAAGGTAACATTTTATTGCTATACTATTCTAATATTGTGTCAAAATGTCTCCAAAAAGTTCATGAGCAAATAACCAAGTTGATAGAAAAGGGATGAAACATGTGTAAACTCTGGCATTGTTTTTCTTTTTAGATGCAAGATGAGAATGCCGGTGTACCAGTGAGGACAGTAAAAACATTTTTGAATAAAATCCCTTCAGTTTTTACGGGTACGCAGTAATCAACACGGGATATCTTTTCAAATAACTATCTTTTATTATACAAACTCAAGGTCGAATCAAAATAAATAAAATTATTAATTATTTCACAGGTACGGATCTAGTATGCTGGATAACGAAACACCTGGACGTTGAAGATCAAGGTACTGATTTTAAATGGTTTTTTATTCCCTTCAACATGCTCGTGAGCTGTCTTGTTTACTGAAAGATCTTTTATTTATATTTAAATGGGCTAGGAGTAAAAATTGATTAAAGTATATGCATACTTAGATGTGTGAAATGAAATGAAAACTTTCACTTTGCGTTTACACATGAAAAAGTTTTAATTTGACGTAGTAAAAAATAGAGTACATTCTGTTGACTTTCTACTGCCTGCTGTCTGCTGTCTACATGATCAAATTTGGGTTGTTTGCTACACAAATTCATACTTTTTACCTTATGATCCTAAAGGCAAAAAGAACAATAAAACCGCTCATACATGATATATTACGTTTTCCAAGTAAAAGACAAAAAGGTAGTGAAATGTGTGTACACAGTACAAACTACAAACTGTTCACTGTTAACTGTTCACATGCTTTTATTATCTGTTATCTATTTTTCAGTTGAGGCTCTTCATGTTGCACATTTATTATCTGCCCACGGCTATATTTTCCCCATCGATGAACACATTTTGACTGTAAAGAATGACTCCGCATACTACCGTTTTCAAGTACGTGGGCACATTTTATTAATTTTAAAAAGCTTCCTCCAAACTCCAAACTATGTAATGTTGACATCAGAGAGATGATAGATTTCATGTTTATATGATTCTTTTATTATTTATTTTTACAAACAGACACCATATTTTTGGCCAAGGTAAGAAAACGTCAGAATCTTTTTTATCGATACAGACCTTGTACAATGTGCAATCTGTATGTGCATGAGATACAACAATCTATTTCACTCATAAGACAGCTTTCATTTATTTGTGCTTTACATGAAATACATTTTTCTTCAAACTTCAAAAGATTTGTTTGATTTTTGAGTGCAATTAAAAACTAATGATTTAATTGGTTTTTTTATTAAAGTAATTACTGGGAACCCGAAAATTCAGATTATGGTAAGACACTTATACGAATATATTCATTAATAAAAGGGGTAACATGCATAAATTATATAAATATTTTGTTTAAAATCTTGTTTACAAAAAAGATATACAGAATACAAACCGTTTGTGCATTGATTATTCTTTGTTTCTGTTTTATATTGTGACAGCTCTTTACCTATGTAAAAGGACTATGCAAAATAAAACTAGATTGGAGCTTGCAGGTAAAAAAATATACAACAAAAAATAAAACTAGGTTATTTTAGCATGAATTTGTTTATTGTTTCTTTTTAACATACCTTTTAAACAAATGCTACAACGCTTTCACTTTTATCAATTATTATGTAATTATGTAATACATTACATAATCAAATTGGAATTGTATGAATAGATTATGAAGCCGAAAACTTAGCCCGCTTACAAAAAATGTTTAGTAGAAAATGGGAATTCATCTTTATGCAGGTATGTGTTTTTTTACCTTCATTATACACTGTACCCTAATATAATATAATGTATTATATAATGTATAACATACGACTTTCACACTTCCTTTGAATTGGAATCGACAATCGACATTCGAAATGAAGAAATTGGAATTGTCTTGTGCAAAGTGCAAAAGCATCGTCAAAAGTTTTCCAATCAGAATTCGAGGAGGCAAATGGAAGTTTGCATTTAAAATAGGCATACAGGATATAGGCAACATTTTCTTTGCTTTCACCAACTTTGAAAGACTGTGGAATAGAGTTTGGACGTTTCCAACTTTTGTAACATTAAAAACCTTCTTTCGTTGACAGTCGACAGTACACATTATACATCATACATAAATTATCTTTCTTCTGTTTTCATAGTTAAGTGTTTGAAAAAGTTATATGCTCCAGTTCAAACTTTGTATAATAAACTAAGCTTACTTTTTCTAATAATTTCCTTTGATGTACTCAATTCAAAGTTGCATAATACTAGTGTATATTATGCTTATTATACTTTATCTGATTCCACTTTCTCATCTACAAACTTGAGATTTCAGTCTGATTAGACATACAGTGCATGTAGTGCCTTATGTGTAGGACGTAATCACGGCTGTGTACTTTTGTATATTATGTACTCTTTGAATTTTGTTTCGAGTTTTGTACACAGTATACAGTGTACAGCCACATGATAACAGCTCTTCTGATTTCTGATACAATCTTTCATGAGGTTTAGTTTTTAGTTTCTCTTAAATCCTAAGTAAATCAAAACTTGATGCTCGACAGTGAAGAGTGAAGAGTGGGTCGTGGGTAGTGAAGAAAGCCCTGACATATGAATTAAATTCTGTTCAGAATTTAGAACTCATATACTCAAAAAAGTTTGAGGGAGAAAATGAATTGGAAATCAGTTTGATTCTTTAGATGCACAATATACAATGCACACTGTATGTGAAACTGTTGTCGGAGAAAGTCGACATGTTTTAAAAAACTAAACAATGTGTTCATTAATGTATAAATTGAAATTGAAATGCAATTATATCAAATAATAATCATATTTACAATGATGAAAAACTTTTTCTTCTATGTGTCATGTGTATTCTGTATTCTAGGCCGAGGCACAGAGTAAAGTTGACAAAAAGAGAGATAAACTGGAAAGGAAAGTGTTGGACTCACAAGAAAGAGCATTTTGGGATGTTCATCGCAAGTGACAAATATTTTTTCTACTAATTCTTGACTGTTCATACCAATTACAATCAATGTCTACAATGTATTTATAAACTACAACGTGCAACGTGTGCACTGTGCACTGTACAAATTTCGTGTCAAATTCCTATACGTAAAAGCAACTCGGGTGTCAACTTGGAATTTACTTTTATTTTATAATGTACATTTTACACAGGTCCATCTCCTGGTTGTGTGAATACGACGGAAATGGATATAAAGAAAGTATGCCGAATGAACCGACCACATGGAAAGGACTCTGCTGCAACTAAAGAAAAGAGTTTAACAGCATCTGAGCTTACTAAGCAAATAAAACAAATGAAATACAAATTGGATAGACATTCCATTAAAATATCTAAAGTAGCCGAAATGTGAGTAAAATATATATGTAATATGTAATCTGGATATTATGATAAACATTTTTCATTACCCTAAATGTTGTCAATGTAAGACAAGTATTTTAATGGAAAAGATGACCTCACAACAAATCCTAAATCCTAAAGTTAATGATTTATATGGTATTTAAATTTTACAGGCACATGTCATATTATGAAATGTATTCAGAATATGATCCTTTTATAATTGCACCGGAGCCATCCAATCCATGGTTAACGGATAATACAGAGTATTGGGAACAGGAAAAGAATGGGTATGAAACTTGACACTTTTGACATTTGTCATAAAAAATTATATTTTGAACTCTTCGTAGTTCTTATGGCTTTACGATCTTCATAATTTGACATTTGAAATTATATCTATTATGAAGATATGCACTATTTCTTTGCTATTATACAAGTAGCTTAAAATTTAAACTATTATTTTTCTAAGCAATTTTCACCACTTGTCTTTTTCTTAATTTTACTATATATCAGAAATCAGAAACCTAATGGTCTAGATAATAGAGTCTAGATTCTAGATAATTATTGTAAAATATATAAATGTTGAAATTATACCCATTCATTGCACAGTGAATCGTACTTTGCACATTTGTAGCGTTTGGAGTTGAAAGCACTTACTAATTAAATCAAAACTGCTTGTTGGTCCCTTTTTGTTTGTTTTCTCTCGTTTCGTTTCTTTTAAACTCTCAATTTGAAGACTTCTACTTGCGCAATGTAGGAAAGATATTCCAGCAAGGCGAGTTCGTCGATGGGGATTTTCTGTAGAGGAACTTTTAAGAGATAGCGTCGGAAGGTAAGCAATCCTACACTTGACTGCTTGTACATATAATTACATTCTCAATTCTCAATCATTCTCAAATGACAAATACTTTGACGACCCTAATAAATTTTCTCTCTGTTCTGGATTTGAAGGGATCATTTTGCAAAGTTCCTAGAAAAAGAGTTCTCAGCAGAAAACCTCAAGTGAGTATAATATATAATATTAAAGAGCTAAAGAAGAAGAATGTAGTTCAATGAACTGTTAAAAAGTGCTGCAGTACGCAGTTCGTGAGCTCTACGTTTGAATAGCATTAAAATTTACAATGTCATTCTATTTTATTTTCAGATTTTGGGAAGCTGTGCAAGAGCTAAAAAGGTGATTTTTGAAAAAATTCATAAAGCTAAGCTTTGTCCTCAGACAGATTTTAATCATAATGTCAAACTAAGAATAAAATTTCTAATCATATGTGTATATCTTTAAATGTATAGGCTACCTAATTCAGAAGTTCCAAAACGAGCAGAAGAAGTTTGGGCGGAATTTTTAGCACCTGATTCTACCTGTTTAGGTTAGTTTTAGGTTTTATACTGATATCTGATGATTTTTCCAAATTGGTTTCATAAATTCTAATGAGGATTCTTCCTTTTTTTGAATGTTTTGTGTGTAGTTAATGTTGATTCCCATTCCTATGAAGCCACAAAGAAAAATATTCAAGAAGGCGGAGACCGTTGGAGTTTCGACACATGCTGCGTAAGTTTTAGCTAAAGAAAAAAGAAAAGACAGAGGTATTTTCCCATAGATGTTTTGACTTTGGTGTGTATATAATACATTCCCATGTTTATCTTTAATTTTGATCGTACAGGCTCACGTGTACCACCTGATGAAGTCTGACAGTTACTCACGCTATATCAGAAGTGACATGTATAAAGATTTCTTGAATGGAGCCAAGAAAAAGGTGCTTTTCCTTAGTATTCCTTCGAAATTTTCACGAGCACGTTAATTTCTTTTTAACGTTTTTACCACATTTAATTTCTAATCTGAAATAATATAGATGAAAAACAAGGACAAAAAAGTTTAATAGATCTATACATAACTATATATATATTTCTCTTGCTTTCCATGTGTCAATCAATGGATCAATTTCGCTATTATTCCTTTTCTATTTTCTATATATACATATTTTTTCTTTCTATATATTTTATATTTTCCTCGCGAGTGTTATTTATTTTATCTATACTTGAGTACTGAATACACGATATACAGACAAAACAGGATATATATAATATTAATGAGATACATACATTATTTTATACATAATATTTGACATTGTTTGATGTTTCTGCCTTTTGTCCTGGCATAAGATTAAGATGTCAGTGGTTTTTTGTTAGTGAGTTTTGATATTTGATATTTGATTGTGATTAATCAGTAATCAGTGATACGCTTCTTTTTCCTTGTTCCCTTTGTCTTTCTAAATATATCTATACCATATATTTAAAACAGCGTAACAGAACAGCTGAATTATTTTATCAATTATTAATCAGTACTATAAATACACCATTTAAGTACACAACACTATTTATATATTTATTATGAACTACTGAAAATTGAAATTATTTTTGTATTCTATTCTACACATTTCTATTTTTTAGCCATACACACAAAATTATACATAAATATAATTATGCTTCATAAAAATGTATAATACAAAATACAGAATTTAATATTTTACTTTGTGTTTTTTTCCCTTTATACTTGTACTTACGACAACTCATCATTTCTACATACAATGTGGTACATGACATGCATTTTAAAATTTACACAGTCGAAAAGATAACCGCAATAATACCGGTACGCTTTTATTTTTCCGTTTTCATCTTTGATCATGTGATTCATCACAAGTCGGACTCTGACTTGTGATATAATCACAATCACACTAATCCACTAACCATCTTGAAATTTTCACCGCCACACATTTTGTAATTCTCATTTTCTTTATATTTTAATTACTTGTTTATTTGGAGTGATCTTGCATTTTGTGAATTGTGACTGATTAATTGAATGTAAGTTGTAGTAAAAGTAGTTGAATTATTATTTGAACTGAAATCAGTATGTAGTTTGTACATGTTGTGTAAAGACTTATCTACTTGTAAATGTTTAACTATTACAAATCTCTAATTCATTTTTGCACTAAGATCTAAGATGTGTAGTTTGTAGTTTGATTTGCTCTTGTAACTTATATATACCATGTGATGTTCTTGAAAATTGTGTTATTATTAGTCATACATGAGATTTGCTCTGATTTTGAAAAAAATAAAATGAATGTACTACTATAACTTTTGTACTTTTATGTAATTTGTAGTTTGTATGTAGCCGTATACTGTATACGAATAGTAAAAAAGTATCTTGTTTGTCGTATAGAAATATATTACAAGCTGCAGGTACACCGTGAATTGTGAATTGTATGTATTATGTGTGTGACGCACTAATATGTTATTACTTATTGAAAAACTTTGATGTATTTTATTTGCATTTTGCATTCTAAGACACCACATACACCGTACTCAAATTATTGTGCAACTTTGTATTGAAAATTTAAAATTTAAAATGCTGTATACTATACGATATATTATTATGTATTAGTGTTATTGAAAATGTACTGTATCTTGTATAATGTATAAGCAACGTGTACAATTTATCCATTTCCTGAAAAAAGTTGCAAGCTTGAAAATCTCTAAATTATACTATACTATATATTTCTTATGCATTGATGATTGATATGATTGATATGACTGATGACAAAAATTGCAGTGCACATTTCCTCATCTCTATATATATATGTGTGTGTCTGTGTAATAATCACAACCCATTTTTTCTATGTTTTTTTTCTGTGCATGTTGTATATTTTAAAGACATCCGTCAAAGGGATTCGTTCAATCGTCTCATTTACTACCAAAAAAGAGCCTGGATCTGGAATCGCAGAGTAGAAATCTTCTTTGAAAAAAAACAAAACAAAATCAAAAATCAAAACATAAACAAATCGTACTAAATATATATGACAAGCCAAAGGCCAAGGCAAGTCCACAACACATGTACATTTTGTACACATTACAGATATAATACATACTTATATATTATATATATAATGGTATTTACTAAAAAAAATTACACACCATACGGGGTAGTCTGAATTCAGTACTATCTCTACACACTTTTAATAATTAGAAAGGAAGCAAACAAAATGTGTAAAAATTTTATCAGCAGACTCTCGAACGCACCACGACAAGAAAAAAAGCAGCATCAATCATTACTACTTATTTAGCTAAATAACTAAATATGTATAATATATAAAGTACATTTAATAATTTGATTATAATCAAAAGATATATTTATTGTTACAAATTATTGTATATTAAAATATTACTGTTATTTGTAATACGTACAGCGTACATACATATGTGTACATTGTACATGCTATATGCACAAGAAATAAAACATTATGCGCGCATGCATATTATATATTAATAGCGTTTGTAGTAGAAACTGAAAAATGTTTAGTACACAGGAGAGAAAGTAAATCTGTATCTACGTCTGGAGTCTAGTGTCTAGAGTCTACACATAATACAATACAAAAGTGCACCCAACTATTGAAAGGATAGCACACAAAGTGAATTGAAGAATTTCAACTTTCTCACACTTAAACTCTCAATAAAACACATTATTTATTATTTACACACATGATATAATTTTATATATATAATATATACCTTCCTGGTATGCACATGCGTGTATAAATTATACATGCGACAACTTTGTTATGATGTTCCTTTGTCTTATTTGATTATTTCCAAGTCACTGTTTACTCTCACTATATTTACA
>JABASP010004370.1:0-10323 GCA_019776565.1 Sminthurinus signatus
ATTAGTATATGACTGCAGCCATTTTTTACTCTATTATAGCCACACACTATATAGTTAAATTTTTATACTATGCAGATTGTAATAATAGCATAGTAAATATGTATATATATATATGTATATACTACATAATATGCCGCAATTATTTTTTGCTACCAAATATTTAACACAAAAAGGTCTATAGTCTGTAGTCTAGACTCAAGAAAAATTTTGACTTGTAATCTATATTTTCTCTAATTTTTGATTGTATCTTCTGTTGTGTTTTTTAATGTGTATTTAGTAAATCATTGTTATGTTACTACTCTACGTTATACGTTTCATCAATTCTTTTCTCAGCAAATTATGATAAAATGTAAAACAGTATCATTATAACGCATATATATACATTTATGTATACATTTTCTAGCTAGCTGGATATGGCGTGTATAGCGTGTATATATATATATATATTTTCTATATCAAAAAATATGTATATAATAACAAAGAACAGTAAATAATGTTTCTTACATGCACGCAATTTGGTTGATGTCTATCTATAGATATTATAATTATGCGCATATAAGTTGAACACCTATCGTCATAATATGGAGAAAACTGCTGACAAAAGTTCATGATGAATTGTAAGTATTGTAATGTATCTGAATTTCAAATGTTTTTGTATGGATAACAGATTTCCTTCTTCTTCTTTTTTTCACTAACTATTAAAATGAACTTTTAGTATACTATTATAATAATAATATAATATACCTACTTAATAATCTTATCCAAGTTGTAGTCTCAAAAGATTCAAGCAAATAACTAAAGCTGATCAACACTTGAATGTACGTAGTAAAAATTGAGAATTATTATTCTTGTATTTCATATTATGATGAATCAGAACCATTATTCAGCAAAAAGAAATTTTAACAGTCTTTTATCCCATATAATTATGAATTATGAACTCTCGCATGTTTTTTTTTTTTGTATATAATTAAACTGCTCAAAATATATCTAATCATAGTATAGTCATATATTATAATGTATGTGACTAATTTTATTGTCAAAAATGTCCCCTAATCAGTTAAATTGAGGTTATAAAAAATTTCCCATTCCTTTGATAAAAATAACTATTATGAAAAAATTTGAGTTATTATTTAAGAAAAGTTATTATTCAGGAAGAAACACATACTTTGAATGGATACGTTCATCTTTCTGGTTTTCTTGGACGATGACTGAAGTTTTTTTATATATATATTATATACATAAAAACGTTAAAATATTATTGTTGTTATCGTCTCGGTTAGGAAATCATGTAGCATGCATGAAAATTACTAAAATAAAATAAAACACATGATTGAATAAAATAGTTACATAATATCTGTTATATATAATATATAATATGTTCTATAGAACAAAACAAACTGATAAAATATCGAACAAAAATAAAGCGCAAAGAAACAATTTCAATATTATTTACATAATAGTTTAGTAAAACAATCATTCTAACATGCTCACTTTATCGATGTGTACTTTTCTTTTTTTTTTAAAAAAACCTACTATTATTTTTTTTGAAAAATCCATTTTGTTTCAATTTGTTGATGAAAATATTTATAATATTTTACATACGTAAGTATATAAGTATAAGGATATTGTTCGTTGTAACTCAACGTAAGTAAACTATGTATATATAATGCATACTAATTAAAACGAAAACTAAAAGAAAATAAAACAATAAACACAAACTTAATGAACTGCATTTAGACGAGAGCTCTCTTCAAAACAAAAAAAAAACTTATTGGTGTCTGACTCCACAAAAACTTATTACAGCATTATCCTTGACTAAAAACGAGACGGGTATTATAGAAAAAGCCACGTTGAATTTAGCTGATTGATGTCCTAAAACTTCGTTTAGATCCGATGGATTCAGTGAGGTTCCTATGCGGTAGAAAACACGAATGGCACATTCATTCTGAGATTTTTCGTCAGATTCTTGATTGAGCTTATTTAAAGCGTATTCTGTCATCTCAATCATTTCAGATCTCCCAAAACGAGAACCGGGTGTGCCTAAAAATAATTTTACATAGTACATAGTTTTTTAAAAAAAAAATTAATAATAGAGTACTTTTCAAATCAAAGTGTATTACAATTTCATTCTCTATCGAATAGTTGTCACCAAAAAATGACTTACATATTGAGGCAGTACAAACGATAACAGCTACTCGACACTCATAGTTCCATCGTCGAATCATTCGAAGTTTCACTTCTGTCCCAATGTAACAACCAGTTTCTTCATCTAATCAAAGGATATTGAGACGAAATAACAAACAAATTTATTTTCAATTTCCCCCAAAACAATACAATTATAAAGTAAGTAGTCTATTTTGTATGATTATTTGTAAGTACACATTTTACACATATATACATAGCATATTGCGATGCATAATATAATAAATATATGCTCATATAAGTTTTTCAGAAAACATATTACGTTACTATTAAAATGGCTACGGTAATATGGATTAAATCAAAATTTAAAATGTTTACATTCAAATGCCGTGTTGTGTTTGTGGGCCCAAACTTGCCACTCCACCTGAAAAAATAGAAAAATGAAAATGTGGTTTCATAATTTAATTATTCAATTTTTTTTTACATACCATATGATTCATACATTAGTGTACGATTAAGTTGAAAACACTAGAAAACACTTGACTTGAATCAAATAGATAATCTTCTTATGTATACATGTATTTATCATAATAATTAATAATATATAAACTACATTCGTATATTAGGTATACATATATATACCAATACTTACATTCGCATCACGAGGAAGGCGAGGTACAACGAGATATTCAACTATTGCATTATTGGTGCGCTTTTCCCATTCACGTCTGCATTCCTCGATAAATTTAGCATCCGTTACATAACATATACCCTAGATAAAAGGAGTAGACAGAGAATTTATATTTACACTATCTGAATCTGATTTCGTAATAACTCCTCACAGATGTTGTTTGTCACAGACACCATTTGTTTGAACGTTGACCATGTCAAAACAATATCAACATACATGTATGTATACTCTAAAATCTTTCATGTTTCTTTTCAACACATCATCATGTTACATCATGTTTATATATAAACATACAAATTTAGTTTATAAAACACATGATAGTGTTATATAAGTAATATGTTGTCAAATTTCAATTTAAAAAGAAAAGACAAAATACAAGAAATTAGTAAACTTTCAAAATGCATAATAGAAGAAAACAAAATTCTTACTTGGACGACATCCCTCATTTCAACTTTAGAGTCGACGGCTTTGATAATACGGTTTATATGTCTTAAAGCTAATTTACATTCAATCCGTGCTCCACCTTCTACTAAAGCCATACTACCAGGAACGAGACCGATTTGACCAGCAACATAAATGATATCTCCAACCTATAAATGAAATGATGATACAGAATTTAGCTCTATAGTATGTAAAACACATACGTACATATATGCATAATATATTCCATTCAAAACAGTCATTGGACGTGAGTATACATTATTAGAAGATTTTCAAAGTATAAATTACCCAGATAGCTTGGCTGTATGGACCTAGAAAGGAAAAAAATGTATGAAAAAATGTATTATGTAGACTTTTTACTTGTACATACATGATCATAGTGTAAAAGTTAGATCAGGTCATAAACTCATAATTTAAGAAGAGTGTAAATGAGTCAGTAAAAGTACAAAAGCATGTCACATGTTCACAACTTTTCTACTCATTACAAGTATGTATATATATACATATTATGTACACATACACATATTTAAACACACATGTTTTTATATAGATAGATGTACATGGTATTGTTTCATTATGTTGCTTACCAATATTGGCAGGAGCCCAATGAGAGATACCTTGAACATGCATACACTGTCGTGTTGGACTATTACTATCAATATTTTCTAAACATGAAGAAGACTGATTTTGATTAGGATTACGGTAGGCTAAAGCTTCCAAAAGAACAGGAATCGTAGAGGGTAATGGAGCTTCGACACAAATTCTCACGGGTGGCCGAGATGAAAAAATCTTTAAATATTCTTTATTATATTGAGCATAATCGGACATATCAGACACATAGATCACTACTCCAACCAAATCATTCACTCGTAAATCCCGTTCTTCTAACACTCCTGTGCATAAAAAAAAACATACAACGGATTATAATGTTAAAATTTAATACAATAAAATATAAATAAAAAAAAAAAAATAATACAATGAAAGAGTACAAAACAAAAAACAACAAATGTTGTAGACTCACTCAAAAGAGAATTTAAGGCATTTTTCATTGGACTGGAGGATTCCACACTGTTGTTGCTGTTACTATTACTACTATTATTTAAAATTTGACTACCACCATCATCTCTACGATTTCGTTTAGTTCTATTTGATTCATGATCATGGATTCCCATTATCCAATGCCAACCTCCAGCATTACTTGTTACACGAAGACTAACAGGAAAATCAAATTTTTCTCGATCACTCTTATTATTTTGATTTTGGCACGGACAATTAGATTGAGTTGGGGTTGTTGCGGTAGAAGACGGTGACGGTAAAGTTGAACTAATTACACTAGAAGAAGTTTGATTTTCTATGAAATTTAAATCAAGATGTTTTACACTATTTTCTTGATTTGTATCCTTTTCTTTATCTTCTATTAAACTTGTTGGGGTTGTAGTTGTAGTTGACGATGGAAGAAAAGTATCAGAAGCTAAACTCAACGGTATTGAACTAGAACTTGTACTACTTTTTATAGTAGCTTGTACACGATGATTACATATTACTGATTCATGATCAGCAGTTCTACACTTATTTTCATCCTCTTCTTCATCATCTTCGTCCTCTTCTTTATGACCATGATTTTGACTGCAGAGTTCCATATGACCGTCACAACAATCAGCAATATGACACTAAATTGTTTACAATATAACACCAAAGAATAAATACAAAACAATCATGAAATAGTTACAAAACCATCCCACATTAATTAGGGGTAATTAATTAGTAAGTTTAAAAAAAAAAATAATGTAAGAAATATGCAATCTAAGATTTGAATTCTATTAAGATGTATCAGACTTACCTCAACCAAGTCTGATAAGTAGTCTAAAGGAGCTTTAATTGGTAGGCCGTTTAACATGTTTTTTTGCCTTGTGGAAGCTGATTCAATTAACTCATCACTTCCTTCATTAACACTTTCTGGTTCACATTCTGTTGGCGTTGATGTTGATGATAATGATAATTCCTTGTTGTCAGGTTCTGATGTATTTGGTTTCGCCTTTTGAATAAAAAAAACAGGAAGATTGAATGTGAGTCCATGTAATTAAGATAACATTATGCGTAATGTGAAGTAGTTTAAAAGTAAAACTTAGATTTAGATGAATTTAGCAAACATTTGGATACACATTTATGCTTCAACATACATACATACATACATACATACAACAAATAAGGAGCTACGTAAGAGAAAAGTTGTAGAACTTACAGTCTTTTTGACTAGATGCATTTTATTGAGTTTCAAATATCCTACCGGTGCAAAGGCATCATTCGAGTGTATCACTTTCTCATATTCATCGCTAAAAACAAAAATCATATGAAAATATGAAATACATAAAATCAAATTAGAAAACCTTCATTAAATGTGAAAGTAGATTTTAATTTCTCTTTTGAAAAATAAATAAATAAAACTTACAGAACAATGGCTTGTTGAAAAAGTGGACAGTCAAGAGTAAATGTTTCATATTCTCCTCCTTCTCCACAAACATTCAGACCATATTTTTTCTTCTGTAAAGGTATAACAAATATAAAATGTACACACAATTTAGAATTTATTTAGGTATGTCTTTTCACAAATCATACATAGACACACACATTTTCAATTTTTTATTTTATTTTACTTTTTTTTAAATACTTTCATGTTTTTTTATTATGTAAATTTAAATGTTACTATTTTAAAATCAACAATCTTGTACTGACTCCACTTAATAACATTTTCTTCATCTCTGTAATTGTCTGACCAAGGTGAATATCTGGATCTAGACCTAAAGATGCCGTTTTGATTATAATAGCATTGATCCCTGTATCAATCATCTCTTGTAATAATTCCGCCTGATCCCGTCTCCATAAATAGGCCAAGCAAACACAACCAAGCCGAGTACATCTATCAAAGAATCATTTTTTTAAATTTCATATATAATATATATTATAATATACAATATAATTACTGCATCATATATACACAAATGAAGAAAACTTACACATTTTCTACTCTGATTCTTTGATAATCTGATAAAATAGCACCTACAGCAACTGATATAAGAAGATAATATAATAAGAATATTCATTAGTAGTTGAATTCTAACAAGTTTTAAAATTTAAAATACACAATAGGTTATTCTTGATCCCTTACTTGCATCAAACTCTATTTCTTCCTGTAAAATGGTGAAAAA
Source organism: Sminthurinus signatus (assembly GCA_019776565.1). Classification (NCBI taxonomy): domain Eukaryota; kingdom Metazoa; phylum Arthropoda; class Collembola; order Symphypleona; family Katiannidae; genus Sminthurinus; species Sminthurinus signatus. The sequence continues at coordinate 6,481 of JABASP010004370.1, forward strand.
ATAAATAAATAACATGTTAGAATTATCAGAACTATGTATGCCATTTTAATCTATATATGTCTGAGAGTTTATAATATACCACAACCTTATGCTTACTATATATACTACTAAACTTACTTTTATATCAAGAAGAAGTTGATACAAATCTTCCACTTCATCACCTTCTGTTGGAGAATAATCTTTCTGTTGAACAATAGCATTGCCTTGAATTTTTCTCCGGTATAACGGTAAACCTAGAGCATCTGCATATAAATCTATACCATCATGCCCTACTGTTTGATACATGTAACTATCAATTTCATCTGAAAGAAATACATAATACATATAATATGTTATTTTATAACAATAAGATACGAAATAATATAATATATAATATGTATGAAATATAATGTACAGACATCATCATCAACTACTTACTACAGTGTAGTAACTACACAACCAAAAATACTAATATCTATATTCTTACACATTAGAACAATAAGATTCAAAATACCATCTTTTGTCTTATCAACTCACCATTAACTGCTGGTTGAAGATTCGCCAAACCAACAATTTCATGTCCAGCAGCAACACATTGCATCATATTGAAGCAACTATCCTTTCCTCCACTTATCAAAGCAACGACCCGCATTGTTATAGATTACGTGGGTTTTTAAAAAAACAGTATACAAGTAGTAGTGTAATATAAAACGAAGTCAATAAATATGATTTTTTTTGAAAAAAACTCGGTAGGTATATATGGATTGGACGATTTCTGTTTGAAGGACACGATTTGATTGACTAACTTGTTGTTTACTTGATTTTAAAGGAAATAATCATGGATTGGTATCTATACCTAATATAATATATTCTATAAATCTAATTTAATTTAGTTTTGGGGATTATTAAGTGGAGGAAGTATAGGGATGTGCGAGAGTACACTTGTGTATGTGTGTGGAAAATAAAGGGAAGGGGAGGATTGAGGAGGGGGGAAGAAGAAGGATAAATAAAAAATAAAAATGATTGTTAAAATTATTAATGTTGTTGGAGTAAGAAATAAGGCAAAATCCGAAGTTTGTTTCCCCCTGGAGAAACAGAAGAAAGAAGATGAAGAAATCTGGAACAGATATTCAAGTTGTCAATTTGAAATTCAAAACAAAGGGTTTCCAAATTCATGTCTGAAATAAACCAAAAACAATAAAAAAAAGCCAATAATGATTTTACAAAAGTGATTTTTTACGTTTTTAACATTTTAAATATATATATTATACGCTAATACAATAATAATAATAATAGTGCTTATTACTATTCTATTTATCACTTACTACTTCCTAAATATAAATATTGAATATATCAAATCAATGCCTTTAAATATGTATAATATTATGCATGCATGTACACTGTATTATATTATGTAGTAGTATACTACAAACTACAAGTACTTATATATATTATATATATTTGCTATTTGTAACGTAAATTATTTTTGTTTGTTCAATTCCTTGTCTATTGTCTATTAAAGTACTTTATAGTAGATGCACTAAATATACATAATATACATCTAAACCGCAAAAACTATATAATAAAGTTATACATTTTAGACACACATTTTACCATTACTCAACATTGAACATATCATGAAACATGATAAAATATCATTATGAGTTTATAATTGCAGCTAATCACACACATGTATATTGTTATATAATAAGAAACATATATATATACTATATAAATGACTTACTTGTGCATTAATTATAGTGACCTATAACCACCACAATTCTCTACAATATATATTTTATATTTAAAACGTTTTTCTTCCTCTTTTTTCTTGTTTATAATGTAAAAACACGTTCCCGATTTAGAATATATTATTATTCTCTTTTGATTCTTGATTAATCGTACAAGATATTATTTTAAATGCTGGTTACTTTTTTTTTGATACAAAAACTTAAAACACCACATTCACAACAACTAAACTGTAGACTATACGTATATTATATGTATCAAGTTTAAATATGATTTAAAAGGATTAAACACACAACAAACTATAGTTAAAATCTAAAATACGAATAAAATAAAGAAGTGAGTATATATTTTATGTGTTAAGTGTTGAGTGAGGGAGAAATGGATTTTTTTTTGATTTTGTATCCAGATTTACACAGAACAATAAACAATATTTAATCTGGAAAAAGCTAATTAGTGCTTCGGAGGTTTACAAACTATGTATATGTTTCAAAATTCTACCAAAATAATAATAATAATTGTTGATTTATTTAGTTTTCGTGTATATTTGTATTTGTGTTTTCTTGATTCTGGATTTGCTCTCTCTTTGAAAACCAGTACTAAAAGTTGGTCTGAACATAGAGTTGAGAGTGTATTTTTTACAGATGATGAGCTAGAGCAGAATACGTATACTGTAAAAAAGTACTGAAAAATAATATTATAATAAAAAAATTTATGCTACTTTTACTAACTTATACTTACATTTATATTTAACTAATGATCATGAAAAATAATTTTGATACTTTTTATGCAATTACATGTACATATGTATGTCATGGAAAGTCCTTTTTATTGCATTTATATATATAATAATATTATTATATTTTACTGATTCTTTTGAGATATCTAAAATATCTGTAATTTACATTTTGGGGGACTATAATATTATGTACTTAAGTACCTAATATAATCTCGGTTCAATTTACTAGTTATTGTACCATTTTAAATGCAGTAAGATAAAGACGTATTATTATTATTATGTTTTATTATTTGTCAAGTACCATACAAAGTATTTTTTTTATATCTACAAGTATATAATATAATATAAAAGAACAAAACAGTTTTAATTTTTAATACTTTTTTTACTGTACAGGCTAAAGAGTTGAAGTAGATACTAATATATGCTATACATATAGTAATTGTGCATGTCAATATGTATACAATCTATATACAGACAGGATTATAATATTATAGTTCACATTAAAAAATTGAGTTTAAAAAAATAAATAGTGTGTACTTATAGTAAAATACATTGTATAATAATAATATTATGATTATTATTTTTTTTATAGCATTGACTTAAAATATATTAACCATCATTACATGTACGCATGAATGTCTCATGTCTGGTGTGTGTAAAGCGGATGTAAGTATGGATTACAGATGTAGATGCACATATATGTACGTGTGTGTTATGTGTATAAGAGTACATAAATAAATGTCTATTTAATCGGATATTGATTGTTTTAGTACATGGTACTATATATCTACATACACTACATGTACATATTATACATATCCTTCACATGAGACATAAGTATGATGTTAATGACAGTTTTTATTTGGAATGTATTTTGTATTTTGTGTGTATATATGTATTTTACACAATGTATCTTATGATGTGTTTAATGTGTTCAGTGTTATATGTTATTATATGTGTGTACATATCAGACCTCACTATAACAAATTTCTCCTTTATATCTAGGAAGACGAGAAGTTCTTGAATTAATACTTTCCCCAATGTCTGCAAATTCCTTTAATACATAATCTAACATTTCCTTGGTGTGTGAAGCACTCATACAAAACCTGATTCGTCCTTCAACAAGTGGAGTGGCTGGAAATCCAACACCCACAAGAGCAACTCCACGTTTAATCATCTCTCGCACGGTGAAAGCGATTTTAGACGGCATATAAAGTGCAACAGGAACTACAGGAGAGTCATCATTTCCGTAGACGACAAATCCAAGTTGTTTCAATTTTTGACGGAAATATCGAGCATTCCTGGCCAACTGATGAATCCTCCGAACACCTTCAGTTGTTCCATCTTCACCCATTATTATCTTCATTGATGATAGGATT
>JABASP010004371.1:0-10311 GCA_019776565.1 Sminthurinus signatus
AAAAAAATGATCAAATTGCCATTGTAAATACTTGCTATTCCTGTGTATTGTGTAGAGTGTAAAGTTTTTACCGGTAAAGTGAAAGTGTAAAGAGTAAAAGTGTACAATGTTACCGTTTGATTTCCAGGCATCACCGATTATCCAAGCAGCGAATGAATCACCTCTTTTGACCTGTGAAATTTCTCCTGTTTTTGGAAGGTAGCTGATAAATAGTAAATAATAATACACATGAATATCTCATGATTAAACCCTCTAAATGGAAAACAAATCAGTGTTATTTTATACAAGCTTTTTGATTCAATCCCATTGATTACTAATTTAGGTTCTTGAAGACAAAAGTGGATGTGAAAAAAGGAGATTTACTTTTAAAAGAGAAATATTTAGTAGTTGGACCCTTGAGCCTTTCACATGTTGTTTGTATAGGTTGTCATTCAGATTTACAAAAAAAATATTTCAGGTATATTGAAACTTCTTTTAAAATTTTCAGCATACTAAAAGTTGTAAATCGGTAATAATTGAAATCGGATTCCAAAAGTTATAGCAAAGTTTTTAATTATTATTTTACTTTGAGATTAGATTCAAGTGTACAAAATGCTCTTGGCCATTATGTGCAAATAAATGTCAAAAATCACCATTCCGAATACAAAAATTATTATAGACCTACCAGCGGTATTTCCCCAAAACGTTGTTCATAAATTTCAGCCATATTCATACATCTTTATCTTCTCACTCTTCGTTTTTTATATTCAGGCTTTGTAAGCTAAATTTAGGTATATGTATATATATATATATATATTATACGAATGTGTACTTTGTGCATGCGTTTAAATAATCTACATCTGTCGGTAGTATATACATGCTATGTAGACTTGTTCCTGTCTAAAGTCTAAATAGTAAAAGCACAGAGTATTCCAGAGTTGTATGGTGTGCATGTATTCATACAGATGAACACGAAAAATAGATGAAAAAAAAAACAGAAAAAGCAGAAATAGTTTTCAACTGCAGTTTTTTTACATAATATGATATACCGAAAAATGTATGTATATACACAAGTACTCAATATAGTTCTACTTGTATCATATAATATTATGCCATATGAGATTTGTGCCTTGTGCCAAGAATACCGAAATTAGGTACTGAACTTCTAAGTTGATGTTGATCATTGCTCTCTTTTTTTTCTATATCTACAGTGTCTAGTGTCTACATAATACACACATGCAGAAAACCCAAAATACTCCCGGTTGCTTTTTCTATAAAAATGCAACTATATTTTATACCTAAAGCTTCTTTGAATTTTAAAATGATAAACTTTCTTTCAACTTTCAACTATTTTCAGTGATTTTGTTGTGTCTTTCGCTAACATACGTAATATATTACAACTTTGTCAAAGAAGAAAGCACCGTAAAATTACGAGAAACAAGAACCAGCTTGATATTATTCACACGTGACTGTTGAAAAGCGGGTTTTATTTTAATATAGACCAACCGGTGTCATTCGTTTATAACACCTTCTTCGTCTTCTCCACCAACCACCAACTACCAAAACAGCAACGCGGTAGGTATATATAATGTGGAATTTAAGCTACAATAATAATTTCACATAGTAAAAGGCTATTCGATTGCATAATATGGTGTAAGTCCCATGAATATTATAGACATGGGTCAACTCGGGTAAAATGAGAGTGAAGAAAGAATTTAGTACTGCGTTTTATTTACAAATCAATTTTTTATGTCCCATATTTTTATTGAGATATATAGCCCAAAAAAGTATGTATAGAAGAAATTTTTTATACCCATTTTGACCTCAGAACTTTGACCTTTGACCTTTTTTCTGTATAATGTTAAACGGGATAATGAAAGAGCTACTTTTAAACATTTATTCTCATCAAGAAAAGGTCGAAAGAGAGAAGTTTTACATTAGGAGGACTCGCATAGCCCAGTTTCACATACAGCATGTGATACAGATTTCTTTAAAATAAAAGATACAAAGTAGAGTAATCTTACTTTAAGTAAAAATTTCCATAACTTGTCTTTGTATAAAGAGCAAAGAAGTGCATGAAAAATATTGAAAAGTAAAACTTTTGCCAGAAAGACGAAAAATAACTCGAGTTCCTTTTTCCTTTAAGGTCTTACATAATGCTTGATAAATTGAGAATAAATCAGAGTTACAACCGTTTACCTTTTGTATTGACATTGTTAAATTACCTCTTTGTGTTGTCTTTTTGTAATCCTAAAACTTTCTCACATTACTTACATTCTGACATTCAAGTAATTTTAATATTGCGTGTGTTGTAAATATAGTACATATTATTGTAGATATATTGTACGCCTCTTACGTTATATTGGCGAGAAAACTGAAAAGTGTTGCTTATTCGTTATTCGTTATGCACCAAATGTATTTTTTTTACTTATTTCAGTTTTTAGTTTGGGATTTTTATATCATATTATGCAAAAAAATATATATATAAATATTATAGAAAAGTAGTAGTCGTAGAATTATGCGATATGTGATACACATGTGATTAATTCCACATGTTTACAGTTGATATCTGTCCTTCTTTCTCCACAGCTCTAAGCTCTAACCAACCAACCTTCAACTTTCCGAAACGAGTCGCAAGCAGCTGGACTGAATTTGTCATTAGTGAAAAATATAAGAAGAGACACAGTTGAAAAAGACAAAATCTGAAATCGTGGAACAACTTTTTTCTTCTTCTTAGAATTCATAGGCTCTTTCATCCATCGTTCCTTTCGTCATCATCATCGTCAACAGGATCAAAGAAAAGCTAATGGGGCGGAAACGAAATCATCATCATAAAAAGGTTTGTATTTTATAGTCATATCTTGTACCTTTTATCATATCATAGCAAGAAGTTTTATGAATTTGAAATAAAATATAGAGATCCATTGATAAAAAGAAATATTTATATGCACGATATACGACCACCAAAGTTTTCTTTTTTAAGTTGACTTTCAACCTTACCGACTATTTTTTACAATGTGTACGTTAGTATGTTTCGGTGTGTGTGTTTTTCAGTTTTTTTTACTTTACACACATTCATACTGCACACTAATTTGGCAGTTCTATCATATGTACTCTGTACATCTTTAATCTTTGCACTGTATTTTTTCACATTCTCACACACGAAGTTAAAAAAATATTATACCTATTGATAAAATATAAATGAGAGCATGTGTTTTTGTAGCATGTAGCTTGACAACAAAAAATGTGTGAGGTTCATCAGTGGAATCAAAAAACATCCTTTATATTTTAATGATGACTACTATAGACAGTACAGGCAGTCAGTAAATATCGACTGGAGTCGTCTCATGAAACTTTTCGGTGCAGGTTTTTAGTTGTAATGTGTACCAGTGAGAACTGAGAAGGAAAATTTTATTACAAAAAAATGATCAAATTGCCATTGTAAATACTTGCTATTCCTGTGTATTGTGTAGAGTGTAAAGTTTTTACCGGTAAAGTGAAAGTGTAAAGAGTAAAAGTGTACAATGTTACCGTTTGATTTCCAGGCATCACCGATTATCCAAGCAGCGAATGAATCACCTCTTTTGACCTGTGAAATTTCTCCTGTTTTTGGAAGGTAGCTGATAAATAGTAAATAATAATACACATGAATATCTCATGATTAAACCCTCTAAATGGAAAACAAATCAGTGTTATTTTATACAAGCTTTTTGATTCAATCCCATTGATTACTAATTTAGGTTCTTGAAGACAAAAGTGGATGTGAAAAAAGGAGATTTACTTTTAAAAGAGAAATATTTAGTAGTTGGACCCTTGAGCCTTTCACATGTTGTTTGTATAGGTTGTCATTCAGATTTACAAAAAAAATATTTCAGGTATATTGAAACTTCTTTTAAAATTTTCAGCATACTAAAAGTTGTAAATCGGTAATAATTGAAATCGGATTCCAAAAGTTATAGCAAAGTTTTTAATTATTATTTTACTTTGAGATTAGATTCAAGTGTACAAAATGCTCTTGGCCATTATGTGCAAATAAATGTCAAAAATCACCATTCCGAATACAAAAATTATTATAGACCTACCAGCGGTATTTCCCCAAAACGTTGTTCATAAATTTCAGCCATATTCATACATCTTTATCTTCTCACTCTTCGTTTTTTATATTCAGGCTTTGTAAGCTAAATTTAGGTATATGTATATATATATATATATATTATACGAATGTGTACTTTGTGCATGCGTTTAAATAATCTACATCTGTCGGTAGTATATACATGCTATGTAGACTTGTTCCTGTCTAAAGTCTAAATAGTAAAAGCACAGAGTATTCCAGAGTTGTATGGTGTGCATGTATTCATACAGATGAACACGAAAAATAGATGAAAAAAAAAACAGAAAAAGCAGAAATAGTTTTCAACTGCAGTTTTTTTACATAATATGATATACCGAAAAATGTATGTATATACACAAGTACTCAATATAGTTCTACTTGTATCATATAATATTATGCCATATGAGATTTGTGCCTTGTGCCAAGAATACCGAAATTAGGTACTGAACTTCTAAGTTGATGTTGATCATTGCTCTCTTTTTTTTCTATATCTACAGTGTCTAGTGTCTACATAATACACACATGCAGAAAACCCAAAATACTCCCGGTTGCTTTTTCTATAAAAATGCAACTATATTTTATACCTAAAGCTTCTTTGAATTTTAAAATGATAAACTTTCTTTCAACTTTCAACTATTTTCAGTGATTTTGTTGTGTCTTTCGCTAACATACGTAATATATTACAACTTTGTCAAAGAAGAAAGCACCGTAAAATTACGAGAAACAAGAACCAGCTTGATATTATTCACACGTGACTGTTGAAAAGCGGGTTTTATTTTAATATAGACCAACCGGTGTCATTCGTTTATAACACCTTCTTCGTCTTCTCCACCAACCACCAACTACCAAAACAGCAACGCGGTAGGTATATATAATGTGGAATTTAAGCTACAATAATAATTTCACATAGTAAAAGGCTATTCGATTGCATAATATGGTGTAAGTCCCATGAATATTATAGACATGGGTCAACTCGGGTAAAATGAGAGTGAAGAAAGAATTTAGTACTGCGTTTTATTTACAAATCAATTTTTTATGTCCCATATTTTTATTGAGATATATAGCCCAAAAAAGTATGTATAGAAGAAATTTTTTATACCCATTTTGACCTCAGAACTTTGACCTTTGACCTTTTTTCTGTATAATGTTAAACGGGATAATGAAAGAGCTACTTTTAAACATTTATTCTCATCAAGAAAAGGTCGAAAGAGAGAAGTTTTACATTAGGAGGACTCGCATAGCCCAGTTTCACATACAGCATGTGATACAGATTTCTTTAAAATAAAAGATACAAAGTAGAGTAATCTTACTTTAAGTAAAAATTTCCATAACTTGTCTTTGTATAAAGAGCAAAGAAGTGCATGAAAAATATTGAAAAGTAAAACTTTTGCCAGAAAGACGAAAAATAACTCGAGTTCCTTTTTCCTTTAAGGTCTTACATAATGCTTGATAAATTGAGAATAAATCAGAGTTACAACCGTTTACCTTTTGTATTGACATTGTTAAATTACCTCTTTGTGTTGTCTTTTTGTAATCCTAAAACTTTCTCACATTACTTACATTCTGACATTCAAGTAATTTTAATATTGCGTGTGTTGTAAATATAGTACATATTATTGTAGATATATTGTACGCCTCTTACGTTATATTGGCGAGAAAACTGAAAAGTGTTGCTTATTCGTTATTCGTTATGCACCAAATGTATTTTTTTTACTTATTTCAGTTTTTAGTTTGGGATTTTTATATCATATTATGCAAAAAAATATATATATAAATATTATAGAAAAGTAGTAGTCGTAGAATTATGCGATATGTGATACACATGTGATTAATTCCACATGTTTACAGTTGATATCTGTCCTTCTTTCTCCACAGCTCTAAGCTCTAACCAACCAACCTTCAACTTTCCGAAACGAGTCGCAAGCAGCTGGACTGAATTTGTCATTAGTGAAAAATATAAGAAGAGACACAGTTGAAAAAGACAAAATCTGAAATCGTGGAACAACTTTTTTCTTCTTCTTAGAATTCATAGGCTCTTTCATCCATCGTTCCTTTCGTCATCATCATCGTCAACAGGATCAAAGAAAAGCTAATGGGGCGGAAACGAAATCATCATCATAAAAAGGTTTGTATTTTATAGTCATATCTTGTACCTTTTATCATATCATAGCAAGAAGTTTTATGAATTTGAAATAAAATATAGAGATCCATTGATAAAAAGAAATATTTATATGCACGATATACGACCACCAAAGTTTTCTTTTTTAAGTTGACTTTCAACCTTACCGACTATTTTTTACAATGTGTACGTTAGTATGTTTCGGTGTGTGTGTTTTTCAGTTTTTTTTACTTTACACACATTCATACTGCACACTAATTTGGCAGTTCTATCATATGTACTCTGTACATCTTTAATCTTTGCACTGTATTTTTTCACATTCTCACACACGAAGTTAAAAAAATATTATACCTATTGATAAAATATAAATGAGAGCATGTGTTTTTGTAGCATGTAGCTTGACAACAAAAAATGTGTGAGGTTCATCAGTGGAATCAAAAAACATCCTTTATATTTTAATGATGACTACTATAGACAGTACAGGCAGTCAGTAAATATCGACTGGAGTCGTCTCATGAAACTTTTCGGTGCAGGTTTTTAGTTGTAATGTGTACCAGTGAGAACTGAGAAGGAAAATTTTATTACAAAAAAATGATCAAATTGCCATTGTAAATACTTGCTATTCCTGTGTATTGTGTAGAGTGTAAAGTTTTTACCGGTAAAGTGAAAGTGTAAAGAGTAAAAGTGTACAATGTTACCGTTTGATTTCCAGGCATCACCGATTATCCAAGCAGCGAATGAATCACCTCTTTTGACCTGTGAAATTTCTCCTGTTTTTGGAAGGTAGCTGATAAATAGTAAATAATAATACACATGAATATCTCATGATTAAACCCTCTAAATGGAAAACAAATCAGTGTTATTTTATACAAGCTTTTTGATTCAATCCCATTGATTACTAATTTAGGTTCTTGAAGACAAAAGTGGATGTGAAAAAAGGAGATTTACTTTTAAAAGAGAAATATTTAGTAGTTGGACCCTTGAGCCTTTCACATGTTGTTTGTATAGGTTGTCATTCAGATTTACAAAAAAAATATTTCAGGTATATTGAAACTTCTTTTAAAATTTTCAGCATACTAAAAGTTGTAAATCGGTAATAATTGAAATCGGATTCCAAAAGTTATAGCAAAGTTTTTAATTATTATTTTACTTTGAGATTAGATTCAAGTGTACAAAATGCTCTTGGCCATTATGTGCAAATAAATGTCAAAAATCACCATTCCGAATACAAAAATTATTATAGACCTACCAGCGGTATTTCCCCAAAACGTTGTTCATAAATTTCAGCCATATTCATACATCTTTATCTTCTCACTCTTCGTTTTTTATATTCAGGCTTTGTAAGCTAAATTTAGGTATATGTATATATATATATATATATTATACGAATGTGTACTTTGTGCATGCGTTTAAATAATCTACATCTGTCGGTAGTATATACATGCTATGTAGACTTGTTCCTGTCTAAAGTCTAAATAGTAAAAGCACAGAGTATTCCAGAGTTGTATGGTGTGCATGTATTCATACAGATGAACACGAAAAATAGATGAAAAAAAAAACAGAAAAAGCAGAAATAGTTTTCAACTGCAGTTTTTTTACATAATATGATATACCGAAAAATGTATGTATATACACAAGTACTCAATATAGTTCTACTTGTATCATATAATATTATGCCATATGAGATTTGTGCCTTGTGCCAAGAATACCGAAATTAGGTACTGAACTTCTAAGTTGATGTTGATCATTGCTCTCTTTTTTTTCTATATCTACAGTGTCTAGTGTCTACATAATACACACATGCAGAAAACCCAAAATACTCCCGGTTGCTTTTTCTATAAAAATGCAACTATATTTTATACCTAAAGCTTCTTTGAATTTTAAAATGATAAACTTTCTTTCAACTTTCAACTATTTTCAGTGATTTTGTTGTGTCTTTCGCTAACATACGTAATATATTACAACTTTGTCAAAGAAGAAAGCACCGTAAAATTACGAGAAACAAGAACCAGCTTGATATTATTCACACGTGACTGTTGAAAAGCGGGTTTTATTTTAATATAGACCAACCGGTGTCATTCGTTTATAACACCTTCTTCGTCTTCTCCACCAACCACCAACTACCAAAACAGCAACGCGGTAGGTATATATAATGTGGAATTTAAGCTACAATAATAATTTCACATAGTAAAAGGCTATTCGATTGCATAATATGGTGTAAGTCCCATGAATATTATAGACATGGGTCAACTCGGGTAAAATGAGAGTGAAGAAAGAATTTAGTACTGCGTTTTATTTACAAATCAATTTTTTATGTCCCATATTTTTATTGAGATATATAGCCCAAAAAAGTATGTATAGAAGAAATTTTTTATACCCATTTTGACCTCAGAACTTTGACCTTTGACCTTTTTTCTGTATAATGTTAAACGGGATAATGAAAGAGCTACTTTTAAACATTTATTCTCATCAAGAAAAGGTCGAAAGAGAGAAGTTTTACATTAGGAGGACTCGCATAGCCCAGTTTCACATACAGCATGTGATACAGATTTCTTTAAAATAAAAGATACAAAGTAGAGTAATCTTACTTTAAGTAAAAATTTCCATAACTTGTCTTTGTATAAAGAGCAAAGAAGTGCATGAAAAATATTGAAAAGTAAAACTTTTGCCAGAAAGACGAAAAATAACTCGAGTTCCTTTTTCCTTTAAGGTCTTACATAATGCTTGATAAATTGAGAATAAATCAGAGTTACAACCGTTTACCTTTTGTATTGACATTGTTAAATTACCTCTTTGTGTTGTCTTTTTGTAATCCTAAAACTTTCTCACATTACTTACATTCTGACATTCAAGTAATTTTAATATTGCGTGTGTTGTAAATATAGTACATATTATTGTAGATATATTGTACGCCTCTTACGTTATATTGGCGAGAAAACTGAAAAGTGTTGCTTATTCGTTATTCGTTATGCACCAAATGTATTTTTTTTACTTATTTCAGTTTTTAGTTTGGGATTTTTATATCATATTATGCAAAAAAATATATATATAAATATTATAGAAAAGTAGTAGTCGTAGAATTATGCGATATGTGATACACATGTGATTAATTCCACATGTTTACAGTTGATATCTGTCCTTCTTTCTCCACAGCTCTAAGCTCTAACCAACCAACCTTCAACTTTCCGAAACGAGTCGCAAGCAGCTGGACTGAATTTGTCATTAGTGAAAAATATAAGAAGAGACACAGTTGAAAAAGACAAAATCTGAAATCGTGGAACAACTTTTTTCTTCTTCTTAGAATTCATAGGCTCTTTCATCCATCGTTCCTTTCGTCATCATCATCGTCAACAGGATCAAAGAAAAGCTAATGGGGCGGAAACGAAATCATCATCATAAAAAGGTTTGTATTTTATAGTCATATCTTGTACCTTTTATCATATCATAGCAAGAAGTTTTATGAATTTGAAATAAAATATAGAGATCCATTGATAAAAAGAAATATTTATATGCACGATATACGACCACCAAAGTTTTCTTTTTTAAGTTGACTTTCAACCTTACCGACTATTTTTTACAATGTGTACGTTAGTATGTTTCGGTGTGTGTGTTTTTCAGTTTTTTTTACTTTACACACATTCATACTGCACACTAATTTGGCAGTTCTATCATATGTACTCTGTACATCTTTAATCTTTGCACTGTATTTTTTCACATTCTCACACACGAAGTTAAAAAAATATTATACCTATTGATAAAATATAAATGAGAGCATGTGTTTTTGTAGCATGTAGCTTGACAACAAAAAATGTGTGAGGTTCATCAGTGGAATCAAAAAACATCCTTTATATTTTAATGATGACTACTATAGACAGTACAGGCAGTCAGTAAATATCGACTGGAGTCGTCTCATGAAACTTTTCGGTGCAGGTTTTTAGTTGTAATGTGTACCAGTGAGAACTGAGAAGGAAAATTTTATTACAAAAAAATGATCAAATTGCCATTGTAAATACTTGCTATTCCTGTGTATTGTGTAGAGTGTAAAGTTTTTACCGGTAAAGTGAAAGTGTAAAGAGTAAAAGTGTACAATGTTACCGTTTGA
>JABASP010004372.1:0-10307 GCA_019776565.1 Sminthurinus signatus
CAGATCCCAGTACACATGCGCAGTAGATACCAGAGCCCAGTACACATGCGCAGTAGATACCAGACCCCAGTACACATGCGCAGTAGATACCAGAGCCCAGTACACATGCGCAGTAGATACTTGTTTTTATAATATATTATAATGTATGCATTTATAATATCCAAATTATAATACTAAAATAATAATCTTAAGAACTGGAATTCTATATAATAGCTGAGACCTATTGAATCTGAAAAAATTGTCGTTGCTACTCAATATGATCAAAAAGGTCTTGTACTATTTCATCTTGGAGACTACAGTCATGGTGAGAAAAAGTCAATAATAATTAAACTTGTACTATTTTAATTTTGATTAGATTTAATAAAAATGATTCCATTTTATGAGTATACAATAATGAATAATGAAGCTATTGAGGACTAATGAAATAAATGACTCATTTACATTCATAATGTAGGAGTAATATCGGAAGGATCAAGACTAACACTTCCACAGAATGATTTAGGACGAGAAGAAGTGCCATGTCCAGGTGAAATTGCAACAAGAAAGAAGAATATAGTTCTTGGCGATAAGGATGGAAATTTTATAGTTACATGGGATTTAATTGAAAAAGAAAAAGGAATATCTCATGAACTGGAATTTCCTACACAAGTTGGTGGAATTGTTAAAATAAAACATTGGGATGATAGTATAGTCTCATTCTGTACGAGTAAAGGTGTTGTATGTAATTATGATATACGGGAAAATAAGAAGAAACCACAAATTATTCATTACTCAACCAAAGTTTGGGATCAATCTGGAGTAACTCCTAAATACAATGAAAATAATCTGGACCCTGAAAGTGTGAATAATTCCATCATTTATAGTTTTGATACAATTCCAGAAGAATATACTGTGGGTCTTGTGGATTCTTGTGGAGGACTTGAATTTTTTGATAGTCGAAAACCTGAAGAAAATGCAACAGTTCCTCGTATAATTCTACCCGAATCTTCAACATCAAGTGTCTTAACGGGTAGATTCAATTTAGAATTTCAGAAAAAGTTTCTTGATAGTGGAATAAGAACTGTAAGTGAAAATAATTCAATTAATTTTATTGTTAATGGCCTTAAAAGTTACACTGTTGATGTTTATCAATACGAAAAAGGAAGTACAGTAATTACTCCTGTATTTACACATGATGGTCATACAAAAACAGTTACTCATGCTTTGTGGCATCCTATAGGTGAAAATCTTTTATTTTCTGCAAGTGTTGATTCTGTTTTACATGCTTGGCAATACATTGTACCATCATCGTCATCAACAGAATCAACACAAGTACCTACAAATGCGTGATCTCATTTTTTCCTACTAGTGTGATATTTTATTATTATTATTGAGTAGTAAAACAGTGTTCGCTAATGTCCAAAATTGTATCCGTGGTTTTTTTGATGAAAGTTTTTGAATATTTTTTTAATGTTTGCCCATTTAGGGAAAGGTTACGATTTACAATAGTTTTTACTGTATCTCAAATTTAAAATATTCTGTATTTTTGTCGTATGTCGTATTTATACATTCTTCTCATGTATATTTGAATGCAAATAAAACACTTCAAACATTTTATACTCAATCAGCTATTACTATTGTGTAGATTTTAAGTAACTATACTAGTCTAATGTTCAGGCTTATTTAAATAAGGCATTCATTATTACAGAATGTACAATTTATCAAATCTGAAGGAATAGCGAAACATTAAGGCATATATGTACATACATTAGGGTGAAACGTGATACATACTATATGTAACATAGTGCACTGAAAACAGTCATATTTTTTGTATCAGTCTAAAGAAAATACAGAGGTACTTTAAATTCAACTATTTTTAAATTTAAAATTACAGACATTTCTAGCTGTTCAAACTTCAAAAATAGCTATTTGATTGGTATATATATATATATCCAGTAGAGTAGAGTTCTCTGTTGAATGCTCTGAATGAGGAAAAGGAAAATTATCAGTATGTAAATACAGTGGAGGAAAATTTCATTCTAATGAATTATTCTACAGGCAATTGAAACTGTCATTGGTCAGTTATTGTCAACTATTACTTTAATTGCCTCAATTTGCAGTTGACATTTTCTGACAAAGACGGAACATTAATTCTCTTATGTACACACGACTTTTTAGTATGACAATAACAGCTAAGAAATTCCAGTTTCGGTATTTAAATGTCCTCTTTTTACAAAACAATTGTATATCTACTAAATAGTTATTATAAGAGTTTATTTTAAAATTTAATAGCAATAATAATATCATATTCATATTTTATCATAATATTAATCTTATTTTTTAGTATTTTATATAATTATTTGTTCAAATCACTGGGATTCGTTTTATAAAATATTTATAGGTTTAATCCTCATTGGTCTCTTTCTTCTTCTTTAAAAAAAAACAGAGTTTACAGATATGTTTGAGATGGTCTAAGCTTCTTTTTTTTTGTTTGAAAATAAAAATTTAAAACAAAAATGATTATTATTTATTTAATAAGAAAATAATAAAACACAGATCTATATAATATTTCTAATTTTAGACAAAAGTTTCATAAACAACTTTTACAGGTAGTCCGTCTATTTCAACATGTACCAAAGATAATGAGGGGTCTAAATAATTAACATTTACATTTTGTTTCTTTGTTTGGAATTGAGTTTTATCTGTAGCACCAGTAGCACTTTTATTGTATTGGTTATTGTGACTATTTTTTAATTGTTCTTGTTCATTTTTGTAGCTCTGTTTCTTATTTTGTTTTTCATCACTTTGCACTTTATCCTTTGTTTTTCCCTTTGAAAATAAGGCAAGAAATTTATTTTTTGGCACATTTGTGTTCGGTGGTGATTGAGTTTGAGACAGTGATTTAACTTGAGGTGATGAGGAAGCAACGGAAATTGAACGATTATCCAGTTTCATGCTTGTATTCACAGTTTGAGTAGTAGTAGAGGTTATTACACTTTGTTGTTCTTTTCTTTGTTGTTGTTGTTGTTCCTGCTCACTCACTTTTATTTTTTTGTCACTTGCTTTTTCTGTTTTCTTATCATTTTTATCAACCTTAGCAGGTTTCATACTTTTCTCTACTTTGTCTTTGTTGTTACTACCACTACCTCTAATAATACTACTTGGAGAAAATATAGATTTCTTTGTTGATTTTTTCTCAGGATTTTCGTCTTTACTAGAATTCCCTTTACTTGGTTTTTTATTTTTAGTTTTATTACTAGATTTTTCATTACTAGTCTGTTTATTATTTGGATGAATTTTGTCTGTAAGATTTGGATTATTTGACTGTTGTTGATGATAGCGTTGTGTTTGATTATTTTGTGATTTATTTGCGGGTTCAGCCATCCATATTTCCACATTATGAGTTTTGAATTCATCCTCATCTTCTTTCTCCCTCATTTTTTCATCTATTAAAACTCCATGACTATCAACAAGTGTTGAATGTTCCACAGTTTTTGTAGAAGATTTAACACTAGACAAGGTTTCAACTTCAACGGCTGAGGACTCTATTCCAACTCTTGTCAACATATTATTCACTATATCACAAGGAGGAACTTCACCATGCATAAGTGCCTCTTTTATACGTGCTCCGTCTTCTCCTTTCAAAGAAATTGCAATTCCATTGACTAGAAGAACTTCCTCTGTTTGATTAATTGTATTTTGTTCACAATCCAGGATTCTAGCGGATTTTCCAGCCAAGTCTTCCACTTTTTCCTGGATTTGAAGCTCATTCATTGGCTGAATTCTTTCCATCTTCTTCTTTTTTTCTTTGTTCAGTACAGGATCTTTTGTATTTAAATCCTTAGAGTCTACGACCTGTTGTAAAAAAGAACATTTGATTTAAAAATCCTGGTACAGAACTTTTGATATTTTTTGGAAAACTTTGTAGTTTGTAGCATATAGCGTATTATGTATTTAAACTCTAATAAAAGTATCTGTAGTAGGAAAAACCCTCAATAAAAGTCTTGTGACTCTCTGAAGGAAAAATAAAATTGTTTACCTTTCTGTATCAACCAGACTCAAAACTCAAATGAACTGTGTTTGCTTCGTATCTCCTCTGTTTTTTCCGTATTATATTATTGTGAATTGTGATCCTGTGAGTTAGTGACAACTGAAAGTAATTTTCTCAAGTTGAGACTGAAATGTTTTAATGAAATAAAAAGAAATGAAAATTACAAAAAGAGGAGAAAATCACACATAGAGAATGAGAATGAACAATATTATAAAAAAATATACATTATATCAGAAAGATCCAGACACAGAGAGAGAATATTATGGTGTACAATTGTAAATTGTAAAGTTTGTAGCTTTGCCAATGGAAATAAATTAGTGACTTGGTTGGAGCTAGCTTGGTATGTGGCTGTGTGTTGTGTGTATTGTGTATGGGTTTCATGTATGTGGTTCTCGTGTGTGTGTTTGTGTGTGTCAGTCAGTCTTGAGTTAGTTTTATCTAGTGATTAAGGTGATGTGTGGTGTACATGTATTAAAAGTTTGTGGTTTGTTTTGTTAGTTTTGTGTACAACAGGAATTAAAATTCTTCTTATTCTATAATATTATATATATTTGGAGGTGTGCAATATCCACAATTTACACACACACACACATGTACACACGTAATAGATTATACCTAGATGTGTATTCATGTAATCAAATGGAATGAAATCTATTTATCCTATTAAAATGTGCCAAGGTCCGTAGAACAGTATGAAGACTCTAATTCACAGCACAATCACTTTTTATCAAGTGGAAATTTGCAAAGATTTTCATGTATTTTTGTGTGAATATGTATCGTGTAAATATCTAATAAGTAAGTTGTCTACAGTAGAAATTATTATAGTGTTGTTTTTGTTGGTTGTTGAAGATGGAAGGAGTAACGTGTTTGAGAGGAAAGAGATGTATACATGTATGTATCTTTTATGTATGTATGTATGTATGTAGACAGTAGACACGTATATAAAGTATAAAGAGAGAGGAGTGACAACAAAAAGGAACCTTTTATTGCTGAGTAGTTGGAGTACAAAGTATAATAAAATCTATAAAACACATTTGGCCAATTTGGGTGTTTCATGAATGAGAAATGAGAGTGTGTATGATGAAGATGATGATGACGATGATGTGAATTGAATTGAATCTGTATGAGTACTGCTCATTGCAACCACCACAAGTATCTACTATACACACACTGTACAAGATTCAAGTAGTCTATTCGTCTGTTCTGTTCGTTTCTATGTACACTCCATACAGACAGATAGATAGATGGATCTACACACAGTCAACAGTGATGATGGTATTAGTTTTATGAAAAAGAGAACACAAAGATTTGCGCAGTGGTTTTTTTTTCTTCATATTTTTTTTGCTTTGCTTAGTTTAACTCTGTTGGCCATTACCATTATTATTATATTATGGTCATGTTTATTATTCAATACGTTACATATATATATACACACAAGTCTATACATTATACATTATACATACGCATTGACCATTTACATATTATGTATTATGTACATGTGTGCCTGTATAATGTATACAGATTACAGATTGTTTAACTCGTTTTTCCTTTTCATCTATTCCTAGTATATTTTTTATTAATATCAATAGTAGTAGTAGTAGTTGTTTTTGTTCACAACTTAACTTTTGGTTTCAACTCATAACTCATCTCTTTTTCCTTTTAATGCTCCCCACACGCAGCGTAACAAGAATATAAATATGTGTAATGTATGTTGTCTAATCTCTAATGAATATAAACGGGAATTTTCAATCAATATAAGTAATAAGTATGTTTTATGTATATATATAAGTCTAATGCTGGTGTATAAGCATGCAAAATGCAAAATAATACATAATACCATATCATCCTAAAAATATTGCAAGTATACAAAACTAATATACACGAGCGTCATGTAACTTTGAGTTTTATATATGAAGAGGGAGAGATATTTAAATAAGAGTATAGTAGAAAGAGAGAGATGGAGAGGGATGGATAGGAACATGAACCAAATGGACGCTGTTAGATGTTATAGATGTATATACAATTAAACACATGAAATATGTACTATGTACATTGTAAATGATACACATGAATATAAGTATACATCATACATGTACAAATTACAAATACGTACTTAAATATGTTCACCAGTAAAAATTGCTGTCTAATAAGGAATATAGAATATAGCATACACATTTTTTGTTGTATTTTTTTTAGCTTCTTTAGCTTGTGAGCTAGCTTGTTGTTGATTCTGTGGTTGGTTGGGTGGTCAAAGAGCATTTTATTTAGTTATGATGAGGGCTTTTGGCTTTTGTATACATCATGATGACTGTAATAAATTGTGAGGCTGTGAACAAGCCGAGAGGAAAAGGGATAAGATGAAGAACGAAGAAGCACACGATGAACGATGATCAATGAGTAAGGAATGAAATTGAATTGAATTGGATGGACAGCAGCAGCATCTCACTCATTTATCCTTTATTTAGAATTTAGACTAAATGTATAATGTTCAAGATTAATACACCATTCCATTCGTTTTTATTTTTATACCATTGCTGTGCAACTTCAAATGTCTGTTATCCGTTTCTTGTACTTATAGACTATAGACTAAACTGTGTGCAAATAGCACATCATACTGAACATGGCAAAAATTTGCTAGTTCTCTGTTCTATTCTTCATCTCATCCGTAAAATTCAGTGACTCCTGACCTTCACTTTCATTCTCAACTCTATTACTTTTTACACTTTACATAGTTGCATATATTACGTATAGACTATAGACACAGTATTAAATTGCACACCGTTTGGTAAATTTTTGTTTCATCTGTGTTCTTTCAGTATACATAATATATTCCATCCAATGAAAGTATGAAATTTTGGATTAACTATAAGGATGCCTAAAACCTTTAACTACAGTCAATAATAGATACATTATTATTCGTTTTCAATAAAAAAAATACAAAAAAACTAATGTAATAAGTATAATAATATAAATTTTAAAAACATTTTTACAACTTTATTATTATTGTACTAAAGGTGGAATGTGAATTGGCGGTAATAAAATTATTCCATATATACTCCTTAGAGCTTAGAAGACGTAAAACATATAAGTAGTCAGCAAGAAGCGTAGAGAGTGAACATTCCAAATGGTTTTCTGGTAAATTGTAGTTTGTAGTATATGGCTAATTTTTTGTTCTCTGCCTCACCTTCCTTGTTTACCTTTTGAGATTTTTCATTGTCACTGTCTCGTGCATAATATATTATACATGCCATATATACCATTAAATATCCTCATTTACATTTTAAATGTCAAGTTTAATTTCAAAACTACATGTGGAAAGTAGGCAGAGGTATGTGGTTTGTAGTTTGTAATTTAAATCGTATAGTTGTGGATTGTGGATGTTACAGGTACATAACAAAATTAAATCATCTCAGTCTCTTTGGTGCTTGTCCACGTTTCATAATGTTCACCATTCATCAATCTAGAATCTACATGCATCATTTTGTATATATTTGAGTTTGTACAAGTTTTTAATGGTTTTCAATTTAAGGTTTCAGCTACAAACTACATCAAATCCAATATACAATAGGGAAATTGTGTTACGTGTTTAAACACTTTTTGAAATGTATTGTCTGCTACGACATGCTCTGTATTTGTATTTTGTATGTAAAATGGATGAAAGTGAGAGTATTTCTCATGTTTACACACTACATACTTCATACGTGCGACAAATGAGAATACCTATTGAACGAGATAGACATCTGCAAAATAATATGCATGAAAAAAGGCATCTTTTGTGTGTCAACTTGATTTTGTGCTGTGTTTATGCACAAAGGCATACAGGCAGTCTGTATTTCGTTTATAGTCGGTATTGAGTGTAAAATTTGTTTGATTAAATGAACATGAATATTTTTACTTTTTGCATGCTGGGATTTTGGTACAAGTCCAAAAGTTAATGAATTAATTACAGCCGACTGGAATCTGCCTCTCTCTGTCTCATTCTTTTCCTCTTTTTCCTCCTCTTTCCTTTCTTATGATATGGTTGTTGCGCGTCTTTTGCTGCGTGACTCTTCAATTTGCCAGGCATTTATGAACAAAAAAAAAGAGGAGATTATTGAGCTTTTATATTTCGTTTTTCAACCTGAAGGAGAGGAAGAAAGGAAATATATAAAAATATATGGGAGTGGTTCATGAACAGACATTTTATTTTGCATAATGTAATGAAACTTGACGAAGGTGAACAAAATCCCTGTCTGTTCTCTGTTCTGCTGTTGTTGTTGCTTGAAATGTTGGTTGACGTTTGTGGGTAAATGAAAATGTAAAATGTATGATGTATGTAACATATTATAACATGTAAGTGTGCCACTTAAAAGAACTAAAAACCAAAAGTGTATACTTCTCGCACAAAGCCGTGCTACATGCAAAATATTACATACGTAATATGTATATCTCTCAAGTCTCAAGTCTTAACTTTTAAAGAGAATGAAATGTTGACAATGAGTAGAATGAGTCGAGTGCCAGAGGACAGGGCACGAAAAAGAGAGAAAAATGAACCATTAAATTTGGACCATGTAAGTTGTATCGAGACTATATTATTATTATGAAATAGTATTACTTTGTAAAGGAAAAACATGTGATGGATTATTATTATGCTGATTGTGGTTTAAGATGGGTTGAGTTTTTAAATTTTGTATTTTGTATCTCGCCAAAATGCCAAATGCACGTGCAAAAAATTTGAGATCACTTTGTCAGTCAGGTGTGTATACGATGTACGTTGTACATGTTCGTATGTATTTATTTTTTTATTAAGTACATACTTTTTCTTTGATGCTGGATTGTATCATAAGTTATGATTCATAACTCATAACCATTTAGAATGTATGCAACGACTTAGATAAGATGTACAAGACATAAGAGGAGCAATAATTGTTGAATGTATTCTTTATATTACATGTTTTATTAGTATGCTCGTTTAGAACAACTCAATTTTTTGCACTGGGAAAGTATAGATAACAATATGCAAACAATTCATCAGGAATATATTGAACAATTTAAACAATGGCATGTATGCTGATGATGATGCTGATGGGCTATTGAAGATTATTAACAAGATTATGATTTAAAATAGCTTTCCATCATAGAATATAACATGACATAATATTATACTTATTTCCATGAATCATGATTCATGATATACACAATTATACAAGTGTTCTCTCGCTCTCTATTTTTTTGAAACAGTTTTAAACCGCTACCATTTATGCATTTAAAATATAATGGGGAAAAATGATGAATCATGGTTGTATTTTATGTTTCATGTTCATGTAGGAGACTTGAGATTTTGAGATGAACTACTTTGCATAATTTATTATATGCTACCAAATTTTATGTAATGTTTAAATGATTTGTGCTTTGTAGTTTAGTCTATGTAGTATTCCTAGTGGGTTGCTGTCATAATCCCGAAATCAAATTCCCTAGATTTTGTTCCCTAAAATTATAATCCTGAAACTGTTTAACCCCGAATGGTCACAAGCCCAAAAATCGAAAATTATAAATACGCACGCCCGTCTTATGAGGGACCAAAGTCTAACTACAGAAATAAAAATAAAATTGATTAAGTTTAGTATGACTAAATAAATGTGGTTTTTGGGAAGCATTTTGCATTTGCATCATTGGTTTCATTGTCTTGTGTTTAACACAATTATCGAGAATCGTATGCGATTTATTAATTTGCAGTGTTTCGAAGAAACTCCATGGACCCGAAAGGTTTCACCGGAATGACCTGAATCAAAGGGGTCATCCAAATTCGAAGTGTAGAAATGTACAAGTTCGACGGGATTTGCCAGTTTTTGACTATACCAGGCAAACGGGTTGCACAAAATTCGAGGTTTCTTCGAAACACTACAAATTTGGTAAAACTCATAAAATTTTAGATAATTGTGTAAAACACAACAACACAAAACCAAAAATTCAAATGCGAAATGAGAAATTCGAATATTTATTATCTAAATCAAAACAAATGAGTAGGTCAACTTTGTTGACCTCTACACATCAAAGTATTTCCAATTTCGATCCCATATTTATTTACACCCGGGAAAATGCCCTGAGGAGTTTACTCAATACCACCAATAATGAAATCGATTAATAGAAAAAAATTGAAAGTTGGTTTTATTGTATTGTGTTTTCCATGATTATCGAAAATTTATGCGATTTATTAATTTGCAGTGTTTCGAAGAAACTCCAAGGACCCGAAAGGATTCACCGGAATGACCTGAATCAAAGGGGTCATCCAAATTCG
>JABASP010004373.1:0-10306 GCA_019776565.1 Sminthurinus signatus
TAAGATATATATGTATAATGTATAAATATATAATGTAACTACCTATATATTTGTGATTTTTGTGATGTAACTTGTTACTTTTTTTTTAGTGTTGTGTACATATAAAATACATAACATGTTTGTAACGTGTAATGTACCATAGTATAATTGATAGTTTAAGTATATTATTTTATCTGTGTAATCTGTAAGATAGACAAATGGACAGTATTTCATATTTTAAGGCCTGTACATAAAAAAATACATGAACGTGTAACATGTGTATATTATAATGTATATCATCTTTATGTAAGTAGATTTATTAGTCCTTATTACCTTTTACTTAATACTTAGTACACAATCACATAAAATAAAAAATACTTTATAGAAATAATAATTATTTCATCTTGTCTACTCTCCATTATTATTAATGTGATGCAAAGTGTTGTAACCAGCTTGTTTTTTAATATAACCCAGTGTACACATATGTATATACTATATGACGTAATGAGGTACACATACATAATATATTTTAGTGCATAATACATATATATAGATTATAGCTTTCAAGTTAGCTAATTTACAGTGATAGAGTATAAAGAATTAGAAAAGAGTACATCATAATATTGTATATTATATTGTATATAGTATATAGATTACATATAATCATAATAATATATAAGAGAAAGTTAAAAGTTTTATCTATATATAAGTTTAAAATCGTGAGAGAGAAAGTGAAAGCTCTATTTTGTTTTGGACGGCTTTCACCGTTCCAAATGAACATGAAATACACTTGTATACTTTACACTTTGCACGATGCAAAACATTCAACAACAAAGGCGATGAGGAAGAAAAACTTGTATAAGAAGTCGTAGTATTATAAATGGAAATGTGTACAACATTATATTAAACATATTATACTTATTATTACTATACTATTATTATGTCTCTCCTATAAGTTCTCAGTTTGATTGAAAGGTACAAATAATAATTTTGGAAATAATAAAATCCAAAGACAAAAGCTGGCATTGCTATCATGCTGGGTGTCATAAAAAAATTCAAGTTGATTATATCTATATATTTACGATATACGTGTTTTATTTTTCCCATTATTTAAAGATCAAAGAAAGTAAAGAAAAAAGTCTCCAATTAAGCACATACATATATTATGTATACATATTAACTGTATTTGACTGTTGTTTCCTTTATTTTAAACAAACATATGCGTAGATCACAGATCATACAAACATAATATATATGATATATTTTCATGCAAGGTGGAGAAATAGAGAGAGCGAGATACTTTAAATCTTTAAATAAAAAAGGTTGTATTGTATATTGTTTGCAAACTTTGCATCTTTTGGTGTTTTGTTCACAATTATTGTTAGCATTTAGCAAAAGTGCTATAACATATTTTTATAGATATGAGTAGTTTTCTTTGATGAAATATTATATGTTTCTCAAATCTCAAAACCAGTAAAAGATCATGTACATATTAATGCATATACCAGATTCCAATGCATATAGCATGACATACAAATGTACATTTAACATTTATTCTAAGATTTTACATTTTACTGTACAAACCTTTCATTTTCCTTTTCTCTAGAGATAATACAAACTGGTGGCCAAAGATTCGTGACAACTCGAATGGAGTATTTTCCCTGTCATGTATGCAAGCTATATAAAAGAAATGAAAACGTCATTAAAATATTATTCACAACCAGTGAAAATTGAAAACTACTGTAGATTGTAGATTGTAGATAGAACGAAGAGCAAATTGTACTGTAACATGTATAGTTTTACCTTGTGTGCATACTGTAAAAAAAAGAATTTAAAAAAGTCAAGCCAAATTAAACAGAGCGAATTTATATAGGCCATGAGCCATGAAGCTTGAGACATATTTAAGTTAAAATAGAAAAGTATGTAATAAAGATGGAATCCTACTTGACATGTAGCTGGAACTGCAACAGTTCCCGTCCAGTTGAAATAGAGATGACATAATTTATACGTAAGAATTTGCACATAGTCTGGAGGCCATCCTATTGTATCGTACAACACATTGTATGCTGTAGGTGAGACGGTTCCTATTATAAGAATGTAAGAGATATGTCATAAAAATTAAAATGGAAAACTTTAAATTTCGAATGAGAGGACATGTGAATTTATCATTTTTGCTTCCGTACCTTGTCTAGCCTTCTGTGACACAATGTAAAAGTCATATCGTTCCGGTAACGTTATGACATCATCAACAACTGTTCCTGGATCTGGATTGGTACTAGGAGGAGCGGCTGTGAATAGGCGAGTGTGGATTCTCTTTGTTACAATAATGAAACAAAATCGAGGTAGCGTCGATTTTAAGTTTGTGTATATTGATTCAATTGATGACTAAAATAGATAATATAACATTATTAGTTATTAGTTACGTTATTTGAGACGTACATTAAGTATTAAGTGGTAATTTCATATATCATACTGTACTAAAATTTACTATTTACCCTAATCTGACGTAATTCCGTGTGGTACACATAAGTGAGCTGCCCTTCTCCAACTCCGTCTCTGAACATGACAATTTTTTCAGGAAGTGCCTTGTTCTTTGCTCGATAAGCATTGAGAGCCTCTATATATGAAAATTCAGCGAAGAAAGTCACAAATTTTTAAAACTCAAATGTTAGAGTTTAAAACATGTGTATTTATGTTTATGTGTTTCAAATTTTGATTTTCTTTACTGGCAACATCCGTGCATAGATTTGATGAGAGTTCATTTTTCGACTTGTGAAAGCTGACACAACTGGAATTTCAATTTTAAAAAATAAATAAATAAGAAGTGGAGTCAAATCTCTGTGTGTGTGCTTTTTATATTGCCTGTTTTGTTGAAAATTAAATACATTAGAATTATCACACAAATACAAGTTAAATCACTTTACCTGTAATAAGTTGTACATGTGGAATTTGTAGATGCAACTAAAGCACCTACGCTTGAACCACTCCCACCTCCGCTATGATAAACGTCGAAACCCATCACCATCATCTTCTACAAATTCCCCAACAATAATGAACTTCATTACAAATTATAATAAACTGTACATTGCACATTATACATGGACTGTAAAATCCAAAGGTTCGAAAAAATTGAAAAAGCTCAATTTTTCTTGCAAGAAAACATATTATAAAGCTCCTTACTTTTGGTGGTAAATGAACTGACCATGGTTCACCCCCTAATTTAGTATTCATTTGAACAGCCAATTTAGTTATCACTGCTTCCAATTTATCAGGACGACTAAAATTTTTGACCAAAAAGCATTGAGATGGAACTGAAAAATGAGAAAAATGAAAAAAAAATTCATTTTTTTTCAATTAAATGTTTTTGTTTTTTCGTAATTCATTTTTTTTTTGAATGTTGAACTACTGGAAATATTTGAATATTTTCATATTTTTAAAAACCTCCATATTCCAGAAAGCAACGTTTTTTAATTGCAGAATAAAAATCCAATTTATTTGTGGGTAAGATTATGAAAATAAGTTGCAGCTTTTGTCGAAGTCCAGCCAGTGTTTCATCTATGGCTTTCACAAAATTCTGAGGGGAATATCCAGAATGTGATGCTCTTGCAACAGGCCTTTTTAAGATTAGACAGTGTTACTGATTAATTTTGGCATCAAGAATCAAGAGAGAGTGTGGTTCTCCGTTAAAGCTTGTGAAATTTTTCGGAACATAATAATTTTTTCAAATGTTTTTTTATGTCATTGAATAAAGTTTCTACTTTCGATTTTTTACTTTAGTACTGGATCACAGACGATAAAATTCATAGTACTAGCTACTGCTTTTAATTTCTGAAGGAACCCTTTCACGACCACACTGGATTCTTCTGAATAAATAAGTACCCATCTACAGGTCTCTAGACGAACACATCGGAGCATTTGAGTAGCTGTAAAAGTTTTAAAAGATTTTTTAGAATCAATAACACTTTTGTTTATGATTGAAATCGAAAATTTCGTCTAAGATATTTTCGTATTATTATGAATTCATCTATACTTTTAAGATTTTTGCTCCATTCTCCGGAAAAGTTTGGAAGATTTGCAAACTGTTTTGATGACATTTTTGATGGACCACAGCGGATTTCTTCCACTGGTAATGTTCTTCCAGGAAGTTCCACTAATTTTTGATCGAATTTGACTTCCCATTGTTCAAGTTCTTTGACAACCTACAAAATAACGATTCCCGGAATTTGAAAAACAAATGAATTAAAATTCGATTAAAAGATTGATGTATTATAATAATTATTTTATTTTAAATAATAACTAATAATAAAAACAAAATTGTTTATACACCAGCTGTTGTGTTGAGTCGAGTCATAAAATTGGAAACATTGATAAGACGTTTATTTGGTTCCATATGAAAATGACTGGAGAGATCCTGTTGTAATTTGTTGTCTTTTCGTTGTTCATCACTTAAGCCAGTCATATGACAAAGTTCTGGAATTAAATAAATAGGGCCTGTGATTCCTCGGTGGATGTCTTTTTTCTTCGGCAGAGAAACTAATAATGGCTGATTTTTATTCAATATATCGAACTGATATCTAGCTTTGTAGTACTCCATGTATGATACTTGTTTTCCCTTTTGTTCAAATGTGGAAGTAGGGGACATGTCGAAAATGACATCATCAATCCTGAAAGCCATATTAGAATTTCCCAATTATATTCGATAGTTTAGATGATTCCTCCCAATTTTTTTAGAAAATGGACGAATGCACAGTGCTCAGACCTCACCTGTACGTCCTCTTATTATATTTCGTCATTACAATCGATTTTGCAAGTTCTCCTACAATTGCTCGCTATAAAAGTTGAAGATAAAGAGAGGAAAGTCCCCCAAGATTTTGTCTTGTATTTTTTTTCTGTATTTTCATTATTATTATTATTTAAATTGATACTATATAAAATACAAAAGGAACATGATGAGGGGTAATTATTATTGTTTTGTTTTTCGATGAAAACTCACTTTAAAATTGGGACCAGCTTGTTTCTTAATCATGTCTATGACATTGAGCACAGTTTCTTTTCGTATGATTTTATGAGTGACTTCAACACAGAGTAAAACATCGGATTCATGATTACGCATAGAAGTTATAAATCCTGGCCATAGTTCCAATTTATGTTGAGGAATCTGGATTGCAGCTTTATCATCATAAAAATGTCGTCCAACTTCTTCCAATTTCATTAAACCAAGGCATTTTCGGACGATAATATTGTAGAAATTAAGATACATGGGATCGGACGGCTCTAATGTGTCAACCAAGCGAATTTGAATCTGTATCTTTTCATTCGTCCCTTTTCGAAGGGAATACAAGGTCATGGGCTATTCATATAAAAGTATACATAATCCACAGGTTTATATAGTTGTTATTGATTTTTAATATCTTTTTAACTATCATTCATTATAGGAGCTCATTATGGGCGCTTCATAATATAGACGTATTTTTTGTTACACGAAATGTATGCAAAATCGAACAAAAAAAAAAGAAAAAAAAAGAAAAAATGTTCATATACGTTTGGTTGGAGTTGATGGGCGACATAAAGAGAATGCCCATCAAAAATGTTTGATCCCAAAGATGCATTATGAACGGAAAATAATTCTTTTTTCTCTTGCGTCCTTTCCATTTCAGGTTTAAAGTCCACTCTATAATGAAATAAGGACCATTTTGGTCCTTGATGAAGTTTGAAATAATTGGCCTTGAGGGCAATGGTGGTTCCACTTTTTCCTTTTTTACTGGGTAGAGCATCTTTCAAAGGTCTTGAATTAACAACATCCTGTTCTTCAAATTTACTCGGTCTAGGTCTCTGTGGTCTACCACCTCTTTTCCCCCCTCCCCCTTCACCACGAGCTCCTCCTCCACGACCAATTTCTCCCCCTTAACAAATCATCAGTAATAATTAAATAATATGTAATATAATATATATATATACATCAGTTTAAGCAGTACACACTTGGAGTAAACAACAACATGCCGACAAGAAGAGAAGAAGAACAAAGAACTAAAATATTATAATATATTTCTTACGTCTCATATTTTTAAATATCGGTGTTTTTAACAGAAAAATCGATCAAAATAAAAAATAGAATAAACTCTGTATTGTTTATTGTTATTATTATTTGATACAATTTTAAACCATTTTCAAGAAATGGAAAAAATGATTAATCTCTCTGTCTTTTTCCCATTTTCGTCTAGGAAGGAAAATATTAATGACATTAGTCAGTTTATTAGAAGATAGAAAATGGAGTGATCTTCTTTTCTTTGTGGAAAAAAAGTAACAGAGCACAACTACGACTTTATATTGTATTTTATAGTCACACACACACACATTGACTAAACACTAAATAATAATACTCATCATATGTGGTATAATATGGTGTGTGATATACATAATATGTATATATTATATATGGTACTTATATGGTGCGTATGTATGTATGTTTTATGGAAAATGATGACGACTATATATGTTTATTATTATTTAGTGTATACACACACATATATCATATATTTTTCCATGTATTTTGTATTATCAAAGTACTCGTACTAAGTGCTGCTTCAACTTTTGGATGAAGGCCAAAAAAACATTTCATTTAAATTAAACATGTGGTATAATATAACATTAAATATTTTCTATTGTTGCTTTACTCTGCTTCTGTTTCTGTTTTCTTTTTTTCCCCTTACACATATCACATGTATTACTTATTACTTGTCATTGTATAGTTTGTTGTCAGAGGCGGTAGACAAATTAGTTAATTTCCCATTGTCAAACCTAAAACACGTCGAATACTGAATACTTTAACTTTGACAAAGTTGAAACTATAATATTATCAGCAGTGTTAAACGAACTATTGGTCTTTTCTTCCTTCATGTTGGATATCGTGTATACTATATCATAGTATTATATTACAACGTACAAAACCACTTAGAAAAAGTACACAACAAACATGTTATAATAAAGACTATACATTGAATTGATAAATAAATATGAAGCAAATGGACAAATAAAATAATGGCTATATTAAATCGTGATAATAAAGATTATAATTGATAGTGTGAAAGAGGTCATATAATATCCGTCTTAGATACATAGTATTTTTCAGTTACATTAATAATAATTCTTACTTACAACTTACAATATACAATGAACAATACTTTTATAATGATAAATGATATATTTCATTAACTTTTTTATTATACAATATGTACGCCTGGTGAAACTTTACTATTGATGTACTTGGATGTGTGTATAAAACTTTCTATTTGTATCAAATATCAAAGTATAGATAAAAGCCCAATAAAAAATGAAACTCAGGAAAAGTCTCAAGTTCCCCATTTTTTTCAAGAAAATAATTTGACTTTATTTTTGTTTGTTTGTTTGTTTTTTTTGTTCAAGTATCCGTACTGATTGCCAAAATAGGAATCAATTTTTTACAATTTGAATAATCCTCATTATTATTACATGATGTGTTGTTGTTATTATTATTTGTAGTAATATTATTTTGACAGCGTAGAACTTGTAGTTGACGCCTTGTTCCTCCAGAACAAGATAAATTTTTCCTAGCTCTTCGTTTAGCTCGACAAGTGGTTCTTGGAAGTATACATTCTTCAAGTATATAATTATTACCACCACTTGAAATTATAGTATTATCCGTATTGTTATTATCAGATTGTAGTTGAGATGGAAGGACGTCAAAAATATATTGTGCATTTGTTCCTCCCGCTCTTCTTGTTTCACATTCATCAGTTAGCAATTCCAATCCCAGACCATTATTATTATTGTTGTTGTTGTTACAAGTAGGACAACAAGCGAGAGTTTGTGGACGAATCAATGTTCTTTCACATCCATTACTATTATTATTATTATTATTACTCATGTTACAATCATTTGTGACAAAGGCTGACTGGCATTTTGAACAGAGACAAGCTTGTGGTTGTTGTAGTTGTTGCTGACAAAAACCATTGTTACAGCAATTATTTTGACACTGAAATTGACATTGTTGCTGTTGTTGTTGTTGTTGCATAGTTGGAAGTTGTTGAATAGGATTAGAATAAGATTGAGAATTTGAAGGATGACAATCACAAGAAGTTCTTAATGGGCAACAACTACATCTCTGTGATTGCTGTTGCTGTTGTTGCTGTTGTGATTGAAGAGGAGCAGAACTTCCACAAACGGAACGAGTACAACAGTTGTTACTGTTATTATTAATGTTGATTCCAGGATCATATTCATTTCTTCTACAACAATTGAAATTACAACTATCTATTGGCCCTTGATTGCAAAAATTTTGATTCTGTTCTGAACAGTAACTACCCCGTGCTTGTAAACAACTTTGATCACATGGAGGCCTTCTATCACGCTCTCGATCATTTTTGTTCCCTGTACCACCCCGCCGTTTCCCATCAGTTCCAAAATTTCCAAAACGACTCCCTCTTCCTCCTCCATTCTTATTGTAATAAAGAGTATGATTATTATTCTTATTGTTGCTGTTGTTATTATAGAATCTATCAAGATCATTCGGTGCTAAACCACCATTCATATTAGATGTGCCTGTATTATCAAAATCAAAGCCATTTCGAAGTAGATCATCTCCTGGACGAAATCCTCCAGCTCCACCTTGTTCAAATTGTAACCGACCGTTCCCATTTCCACCTCCATTTGTATTCCCATCTGGATTATTACCAGAATTATTACCATTAGAATGAGCATTATTTTCAGTTGTACCATTCAATAGAGCATCAGGATCTCCAGATTCATTCCATTGATCATTTCCTGGTCCTCCTCCTCCTCCATTTCCACCAGAATTCACTGTTGACATGATAATCTCTTCAGGTGGCGCTACTCTTGATTGAATACCACTAGGTCCTATGTCAAACAAAGGACGCGGAGATACTTGGTACATTGAAGGTTGAGGTGGAGGCTGATAATAATGTTCCTCAACAGGAGGAACAGGAGGTGGTGGTGGTGGTGGTGGATTTGGTGGGGGAGGAGGTGGGTTGTTATTGGAATTCTGATTCTGATTATTTTGCTGTTGTTCTGATTGTTGTTGACTTGATGAAGCACCATTGGTTCTTGGTCCAATATTATTATTATTTAAATTATTATCAAGGGGTCGATTATTATTCCCAATTGAACCACGATGATCATAATTCATTCGAGCTTCGTCATAATTATTTTGTTGTTTTGAAAGGTCATTCTGTGGTCTATAACCTGATGGTTCAACTTTTTAAAAATAATAAATGGTATGAAAACTTGGTTATGTATTTATGTAGCTTATGCGTCAAAAGATATGTTTTTTAACTAGTATATATATTATAGTGTATGAATTATAAATTTAGTAAAACCTGGGTGTTCAAACTGTGTTGGTCCATATTGAGAATCTTCACCCAATCCTTGTCCTCCTCCCATTCCTCGATTACATGGACCAAAACGACTATATGGATTAGCATTATATCCTAAAAAACTTGAACGTCGGCTACCAAAATCCACATATCCACGTATTCCATGATTATTGAATGAGTCAAGTCTACATCTTCTTCTTTCATATTCATCCCATTCTATCGGAGGAGGTAGTAGTAAAGGAGGTTCATAATCATAAGGATCATATCTAGAATTGTCTTTCCATAGCAAAGATTATCAGAAAATTAAATGTTTTTTGGAGGGGATTGATATATAGATTTATATTACATGTTGTGTTCATAAAGAAAACTAATGACGGCAATAATGAATTATTTACCAAGCATATCACATGGTGCTGGTAGTAGAGGAGGATGTCTACATTGAGGATTCACCCCAATCATATCATACTCTGGTGGTCTTCTAACAATAGTGAGTTCAGGTTCAGGTCGTCGAAGACAATCCCATGTACTATTATAGGGATCACTAATACGTCTTTGATCAAATCTAGAATCAACAAAGATTGTCGGTCCTCCTCCTCTTCTATCATAAGAATCACCACTAAGTCTTCGAGATTCAAGTAGACCAGGTTGTTGAGACAATGGTAATGCAACCCCTTGAACGCCCGACGGATATCGTGCATATCGGCTGAAAAGTAGAAAGTTTTAACAATGTTATATTAAGGTTCATTTTTGGGATCAAATAAACACACATATCAGTGGTACATATTTTCTACATATTATGCTGTGGTTAAATATAATAGAAATTTGTTTTCACTTACATTTTATTGTTACACAATCGTCGAGGTTCCTCACATGATGATTTAAATAAGTATCGTTCTTGATCACATGGGTCAACTTCATCAGGACAAGGGACATTACAGGATTTTTTACAAGTTTCTAGT